>QANZ01014681.1:70180-99867 GCA_003254925.1 Chamaecrista fasciculata | reverse complement strand
AAAAAAAAAAACAAGGTACACCTAAGACTCCGGTGTTCGGAGGCAACCAATGTGCTTTAATCTAAAATAATAAAAAGAAAAATTTTATCTTTTAATATCTAAACCGAAAAAGTTATATCTTTTAGGTCAAAGGTTCATTTTGGTCCTAAATGTATGCCNGGTGTTCGGAGGCAACCAATGTGCTTTAATCTTAAAATAATAAAAAGAAAAATTTTATCTTTTAATATTAAATCGAAAAAGTTATATCTTTTAGGTCAAAGGTTCATTTTGGTCCTAAATGTATGCCCTAATGTTCATTTTGGTTCATTATGTTTCAAAATATTCAAATTGGTCCTAAATGTTGGCAAAATGTTTCATTTTGGTCCTAAAAGTTGGTAAAATGTTTCATTTTGGTCCCAAATTATTGAATTTGGTCATATTTCTCTCGTCTCTCAATTCAAGTTCAAAAGATTTGTTAAGAGGAACTCGTAGCTCTGAATTCGTCGTATTTGAATTTGAAACAAGAAAGATATGATCAACTTTACTTGTTTGACCATAAAACAAGCGATATACTTTTAAGACTAATTTGACCTCGTTTGTTGACAGCTCCAACTAGATGGAGAAAGTACTATTTAAGAACAATACGTAGTTCTAAACTTGTCACGTTTGAACTTGAAACGAGCCATATTCAATAGTTTGGACCAAAATGAAACATTTTGTTAATATTTAGGACCAATTTGAACATTGTGAAACATAATGGACCAAAATGAACATTAGGGCATACATTTAGGACCAAAATGAACCTTTAACCTATCTTTTAAAGAACTAAATCATTATTTTACTAATTTACTTCCACAACGGTTCCTCTGTTTTCAACATTTCCCTGTTCTGCTCTGTGCTAGTTCAACAAGACGATTGAAGGCCAAAACGAATTAATATACTCGAATTCTATTATCACCACTAATCAATTTACTGTTAATCACTACACACAGATCCCAAAAAGGTACTCTTAACGTCATACAACACCAGAAATAACTACCAATGCTGGATAATTTGTAGTAGTGAAGTGTAAGTACCAAAAATCCCAATCATCACACTCATCAATATGATTCCCACAATAGTAATGAGCTCAAACCCAAACCTTCTGTATGACTCAGAGATCTTCAAGTAGCACAAGCATGGCAGTAAAATGGAAGCCGTGACACTAAGGAATGCTCCCACCAGAGACATGAGATAACCAAAGAAGGGCACGGCTAGCGCAACGGCCATAGTGCTGAACACTAAGGCTGTGCTTATTAAGATATTGGTGAGCCTATTCTTGTAAGGTCGTGGAAGATGCTCTTTCAAGGCATTGGTGATTGGTGTCACCATTAAGGCGTATTTCGAAACTGGGTTCACCAATGTTGTGTATATGGCGATCTTTGAACTTAGCTTGTTTGTTGGTAGGTTTAGTGTTATCTGTGATTCAACTTGTGAGCCGAACATGAGGTACCCAAAGATGGCCATTGATGCGTACCCAATGGTGCTTATTATGAAGCAGATTAGGAGGACCTACAAGTGCAAATAATTAAGACAGTATTATAAGATCAAAATTGTAAGGCTACAAGAGTTTTTTAAAAAGTAAACTAACAATTTTGTCTCTTAAAAATCACACGCTGACAACTCGGTCTCTGAAAGATTGAAATGTACAATTTAGTCTTTGAAAGATTGAAATAGTATACTAATTAGTCTTTTTTATAATGAAGTAGATTAAGGACTAATTAGTATACCGTTTTGATATTTCAGTGACTAAACTGAACATTTCAATATCTTTCAAAGACTGAGTTGTCAGCTCGGTGATCTTTCAGGGATTAAATTATGAAAATAATTGTAAGGCTAGAATAGTTTTTAAAAGAGTAAACTAACAATTTGGTCCCCAAAAGATTACCGAGCTGACAACTCAATCTTTCAAAGATTGAAATATACAAAAAAGACTAATTAGTATACCGTTTTGGTCTTTCAGGGACTAAAAAGTATACCGCTTCGATCTTTCAAGGACTAAACTGTCCATTTTAATCTTCCAATGACTGAGTTGTCAGCTCGGTGATCTTTTAGAGATTAAATTATTAGTTTAGTCGTTTTGTAAATGATAAGGCCTAATTAATAAGGGATTAATTCTTACATTGGAGAACTGATGTTTGTTTTTCATGGAATTGTACAAGGTGGGGAAGACTGGATGAGCACAATAACAGAAGCCATACAAGCTAACAGCAGTGGGAATGCCATTCCAATTGAGAAGCATGCCATGATGGTGAAATCCAACTCCATCTCCAGTGGCTGTCCAGAAAATAGAACAGAGAATGATAGCAGAAGCAAAGACACCACTAGCAGATACATACGAGAGAAGGCTCAAGTCATCCAGCCAAAGAGAAGGCATAATCACAAGGCCAATGAGTATGACAAAGAATTGCTTCCCACCAACAGATAAGCCTGCAATTTCAATGTCCAAATTGGGGAACAAATTGTTCAAGTTGTCTCCTTCTAGGATCAAGAATCCTGTGGCCACCAAGTAGAGTTCAATGTACATGGTTACTGACACCACTAGCCTTCCTTTCTTTCCGAATGCGTGTTCGCCTATGTCGGGATAGGTTCTGATATCAGAGTTCTTGTCCATGCATCTTTTGATGAGTATGCCTGAATAAAAGGCTGCCATGGCTATTAGGAAGAGGAGGATTAAGCTTAGCCATCCTCCGGATGCTAGAGCATATGGAATAGACAGTATCCCAACTCCTGAAATTAACAAATACAACAACCACAATTAACACTTCAATTTCAATATATGAAATAACATCACACATATATAGTAGAAGGCAGGGTTTGAATGATTTTGACAAATGACTATATAAAGTAAAAACCTGATAAAGCATTGAGAGCATTAACACAGGTTCTAAAGGAAGAGATAGATTTTGTGGTGGGAGGATGAGAAGATAGCACTTTCTCCTGATCGTTACCACCAAGCTTCCACTCAGGTAGGAAAGGCACACTCAATGATGAACCATCGTGAAGCGAAGCCCCCATTATTATAATTAAACACAGAAATTAAGACAGAGAAATTAAAGTGGATGGTAATTATAAACTTGATAGTGTTTAATTTGCAGAGGCTCGGATATGTGTGTGTTCTATTAAGAGGAAGAGAGTACATAAGAAGAAGTCTCCGAAGACATCTTATAGCGCGTGGGATAATCACATGTAAGAATTGCTTTTCTCTCTAGGTAATTGACTGATTCTGTCGTCTATCATGGTACCACTTTCAATAGTTATCAAACAACTTCTACCGTACAAATTAAAGGTGATTGATTAATAACACGTTTAAAACGACCATTTGTGTTGACCTATATAATCAATCAAACGTCGCACACTCGTAACAAATATAACAATGGCAACATGTTATAAACTCATAATTATATCCTCTTTCTTTCTCTTCCATTTCTAGTCTCCCATAGAAACATAACCTTGAAAATGAAGATTAATAGAGGAAGAAGAAAATGACAAAATTTAAGTAAAGATACTTGAATGTTTGTTAATTATAAGAGAAGTTTTAAAATAAAAGATATATAAAAAAAAAAAGCTTCAGCTAAGTTTTCTCTAAGAAGAAAAATACTAAATACTCGTACTTCTTTTCCTAGCTAGTAATATATTGTTTTTTAGAATTCTTATTTGGCTAACCATTGTATTTGTAATTTTCTTATTATCTTTGAGACTTCATAATCTCCGATTCAAAAGTACCACTCATTGATGAACTTTGGCAATCAATCAGCTACTTACAAAAGGAAAAAAAAAAATTGCCTACCAAAAAAATAAAGGAAAAAAGAAATAAAAACGTTTAAAAGAACCTTTATGTCAAGCTAATTTTGAAACGCGTTTGGCCAAAAAAACTATCATATATTAAAATTAGGTTATTAAAATTTTGCGAGAGCCACATTTAAATGGAAGGTCTTATCCAAAAACTAGTATAATCTTTCAGAGTCTGAGGATAGCAAAAATCATACAAAATTACTTATATGTTTGCTACATCTTTTTTCAATTATTGATTATATAAAAAAATTATCTCTAATATTTTTCTTATTATGATTGATCATATAAATCGAATTTGTCATGTCTTATTTTCAATAAAAGAAATTATAAGGTAATGATACAGAAGGCTCGATTTCTGTTATGCCTTGGACCGGCTTGATATTCAATTCTTGGTCCAACTGGTTGAATCGGCCGGTCCGATTTTAATACCCATGCTTATATGTTTGTTACAAGTTTTTTTAATTATAAACTTTAATTACACTCCCTTTCTTTAATAATTGATTATATAAAAAAATTATCTTTAATATTCCCCTATTCTGATTACTCATATAAATTAGACTCGTCATATGTCTTATTTTCATAAAAGAAAGAGAAAACTAGCAAGTCAATAAGGATTGAGGCCAGAAATTAGCTAGCAACATGCCACTATTACTCACATTATTATTGTTTGTCCCCACTATACAATTTTGGATAATGATACAAAAAAGCTCAAAATGGTTTCTTATATTTTCACTATACAATTTTGGATAATGATACAAAAAAGCTCCACACATCGAGCTATGCATTTTTTTTTCCTTTTACTTTACCACACTTTTCAATAGAAATGATTTAAAAGTTTTTTGAAAACAAAAATAACAAGAAAGAAGAGATAGAAAGACACACAAAATGCATAATTACATCTATGGGCCTTTTGTATCATTACCTTGTAGGTTTTTTTAAGAGAAAACTAGTAATTCGGTCTCTGAAATTTGGACACTCTGGTAGATAGGTTCTTGAATTTTTAAAATTGTACAAGCCGATTCTTGAATTTTGAAAATGACATACTAATAGGTCCTTCTATCAAATGGTTGTTACAAAAAAGCTGATGTGGACATAACGGAGGCTGATGTATCCCGTTAACGGCCACGTCAGCACTCGTTATCCTAAAAAAAATGTCACGTCAGAAAATATTTGCCACATCAGCTTTTCCATTAAAAAAATTCATTGGGCAAATAGGTCTCTGACCCATTCTTATCCCATTATTCTCAATCTCCTCTCTTTTTCATCATCTTCATTCATTTTAGTCCCAAATCCACAAAATAAAATTGCAAGGTGTTCCAAAATTCTTCCAAACATTTCAATTTAGTCCTTAAAAATATTAAAAACCCTAAACCCTAAATCCAAACTTAATTTTTTTTTTAATTTTCATCTTCATCCAATTTAGTCATTAAAAATATTAAAAACCCTGCACTTTAAATCCTAAAACCCTAAACTCTAAACCATAACTCTTAAACCCTAAAACTTAAATTTTTTTTAATCATCATCTTCATCTTTCCAATTTAGCATAAATCCTTAATTTTTTTAAATCCCTAGACGCCCTAAAAAAAAATTTTTAATCATCTTCATCTTTATATTCATCATCTTCATCCATTCATTTCATCTTCACCCCTAAACCGTAAGAAAAATTTAGGGACTAAATTGATTCCTCCTCTTCTTCATCAACTTCATCGATTCATCATCTTCATCCTCCACCGCCGATCAACCATCAATCTCGTAGCAGCCTCCACCACCGACCAAGCTTCTACGTCGTCTTCACCCACAAGTTCTCACGACACTACCTCACGTTACCCTCTTACTTCATTCTACTTTCTGTCTTCTTCTCCTTCGTTTTCCATTTCCTTCTTATCGTCGTCGTTACCCTCACAAATCCAGATCTGACCATCACCATTGTTGTCGAAGTGGCTGAAGACAAATCCATATCTGGATTCCGAAATTGCATTAGTGATGATGATGAATAGATGATGAATTAATGTCTGACAAATTGATGGAGACGAGAAGATGATGAATAGATGATGGATATCTGGTAAAATAGATGATGAATAGTATTTACACGTTTTGTCTCCTGACGATTTGATCATATATTCACATTCCCAAATTTCTCATTTTCCAGATCTCTCAAATTGATGAAGATGATGAATAGACGATGAATATCTGGTAAAATAGAATTTTGGTANGTGATTGAATGGATGATGAATTGATGAAGACGAAGATAAAGAAGATAAAGATAAAGATTTAAAAAAAAAAGTAAGGGGTTTAAGAATTAAAAAAATTAGGGATTTATGTTAAATTGAGAAGATGAAGATGAAGATTAAAAAAAATTAAGTTTTAGGGGTTTAGGGTTTAGGGTTTTAGGATTTAAAGTTTTTAATATTTTTAAGGACCAAATTGGATGAAGATGAAGATTAAAAAAAATTAAGTTTTAGGAGTTTAGGGTTTTTAATATTTCTAAGGACTAAATTAGAATGTTTGGAAGAATTTTGAGACACTTTCCAATTTTATTTTGTGGATTTGGAAGACAATGAATGAAGTTGATGAAAATATGGGGGAGTTGAGAATAATGGGATAAGAATGGGTCAATGACCTATTTTCCCAACAAAATTTTTTTTAATGGGAAAGCTGATGTGACAAATATTTTTTGACGTGACAGTTTTCTTTTTTTAGGATAACGGGTGCTGATGTGGCCGTTAACGGGACACATCAACCTCTGTTATATCTACATCAGCTTTTTTGTAACAGCCATTTGACAGAGGGAACTATTAATATGTTGTTTTCAAAATTCATAGACCGGCTTGTATAATTTTAAAAATTTAAAGACCTATCTATCAGAGTGTTCAAATTTCAAGTACCGAGTTACTAGTTAAACTGCAAGATAATGATACAAAAGGCTCCATAGATGTAATTATGCATTTTGTGTGTCTTTCTATCTCTTCTTTCTTGTTATTTTTCTTTTCAAAAAACTTTTAAATCATTTCTATTGAAAAGTGTGGTAAAGTAAAAGGAAAAAAATGCATAGCTCGATGTGTGGAGCTTTTTTTATCATTATCCAAAATTATATACTGAAAATATAAGAAACCATTTTGAGATATTCCCAAGTATATATAGTGGGGACAAACAATAATAATGTGAGTAAAAGTGGCATGTAGCTAGCTAATTTCTGGCCTCAATCCTCCTCCCCATGATCTCCCCTTTCTATCTGAATGATAAAATATGGTACCACCTGACCCCGTTTTGTCACTTTCCAAATACACCACTTTTGTCCACACTCTTCTGTTCCAGGACAAACCAAGAAACCAGGCCCTCACGCTTTAATTTGGACTCCATCTGATGAACCAAGTTAATTTTTAATTTATCTGGGATAGATTTTTTTAGTCCAGAGTAGTGTCTTTATTTTAGAGAGTATTCAATGTGTCCAAGCTAGAGAGTTTATGAGACTCGATCATTTTATCAATATTTTTTCTCTACATATGCCTTTCTATCTTTCTCCCACTCCTCTTGGGAATGGTACGGATTCAAAACTCCTAGCTAGCTAATTTCCCTTTAATGGATTACTTTCAGAGGACAAAAGGCAACAGAGACGGAATCAGCCGCACCACACATTTGCCTTCGTCGCAGTCTGAACACACATGTGAAGTCACCAAGTACTTTTCAGAGATATTACTCTTGGCATTTGCCGATTCGCAAAATATTAATGAAAAGGAAGAGACTATATGCACGCAGCAGCATATGCCATATTCCCTTCTTCTCACTATAATTTTTTACTTAATTACTTAAATTTATTAGATAAAAGTACTAATTTTGTCCCCGAACTATTTTTGCTGTCAACTTTGTCCCCAAACTTTACACCAACTATCAATTTCATCCTCAATCTTTTTTTGCTGTCAATTTCATCCCAAACTTTACATCAACTGTCAATTTCGTTCCCGATCTTTCACATTTTCATCAATTTTATCCTTTTGATTAACTTCTTTTAATAAATTAACGACAGACTGCATCTTGTTTTGGAATTTAAGTTAGGATTTGAGTTTCTTTTTCTATCAATTTTACATTATATATCGTTAATCACATAGATTTTGTCGTCAATATTTGGCTAAAGTAAGAGGAAAGAATAAAATTGACCAAAATGTGAAAGATTAGGGACAAAATTGACAGCAAAAAAATATTGGGGACGAAATTGACAGCATGTGTAAAGTTTGGGAACGAAATTGACAGCAAAGAAAAATTGGGGACGAAATTGACAACAAATGTAAAGTTTGGGACGAAATGAGTACTTTTGCCGATTCATTGTACCTCTATTGTATATACAAGTTTCACTCTCATATCACATATGTGACTTTTTCCCTTCATCCATAGTCTCGATTAATTCTATCATAAAACTGACATTATCCTCTACAATTTTCAGCCAGACCCAGATTCAGTTATAATAGCACCGTTAATGGATCCTAAAGATTTGGAATACAACACAAAACTTTAACATTCTTTGTTAATCTGAAATTGGTCATGCCTGTCCACTTTAAAACCGTAAAAACCTGTCCAATCTGACCTATAAGGTTTTCGAATCAAGCATCTATATATACGTTAAAGACAAGGAGAGATTATATATGTAGATGTAGTAATTAGAAAAGAACCTGATAACGCATTGAGGCCATTAACACAAGTCTTTAGCAACGATGTGTTGCCGTTGCTGTCTTCGTCGTGGCCATCGATTTCGTTGCTGTTTCTTGGTGGTTGTTCACCATTTAGCTGACTCTGCTTTTCGTCGTCGTGAAGCAGAGGTAAGTTCAAATACCCATTGTTGTTATCACTATGCTTGCCTTCCTCCATTGATATGGAAAAAAGGAAAGTTTCAAGAGAGAGAGAGAATTAGTGGGAAGGCATGGAAGTAGTAATTAAGTAGTTACAGAGCCAGGTCAAGCACGTTTCTCGAGTGTCATTTTTATATATATAGAAGATAGATAGTAAATAGTTAATTAGGTGATTTACCAAGGAGTTTCACATGATCAATTTTTAACCTTGAGATTTAGAAAATAATTATGTATACTTTTTTTTTTGGCCTGAGAATTATGTATACTTTTGGTTGGGCACATTTTGATTTTTGTGTTTAGCTTTTTGTTGTTTTCATTTTTTGGCACATTTTGATTATGTATACTCTTTTTTTTTTTTAGCTTTTTGTTGTTAAAATTAATTAGATTTAAAATTAAAGTTTAAGCATGCAACGTGACGTGGCTCGAGAAGTTCAAAGTGAACTTGAACTCCTTTTTGGGGGAGTTTAGTGGATTTGCATATCCTAGCCTCGTGGACTGAATTTGTCGTACGTGATTATTGTTGTTTTATCTTCGACGATTTTTGGTGGGATTTCGTAAACAATATATTAAAGAAAAGTATTTAAGAGCGTCGTGGCTCACTTGCTATTTGCTAATACAGCTTGAGGATATAAAAGATTTTTAATTTAATTTTTATATAGCACAAATGTAATAAAAATTAAAAAAAACGTTATTATAACTAGATTTTGAATTAACTTGCACAATGCCTCATAAATCATAATAAAATTTGAATATCAGTGATAAAAAAAGTATTTTGTACTTAAAGTTTTCCTATGTAATTCTAATACTTTTTTTTTAGTTTTGGTTTTATTTTTAAGAAAATGCTTACAATCTAACTAGAGGATATAATTAAATTTGTTTATTTAAGTATGAAATGAGCAATATACTTTTAGAATTTAATTTTACTTTATTTATTAACGGTTTCAATTCAATAAAAAAAGACCCGTTATGTGACTTCAAATTCATTATAAATTTAAAATAAGAGAAATATGAGTATATTAAGTGGTTAAGGCCAATAAGTAAAACTTTTAAAAATATATATATAATGAGAATCAAAGGGAAAAAAATAAAACTAAAAGGTTGAATAGAAATTTATTCAAAAAGTATAGTACCAAAATTATACTTTAATAATACATAATTACATATATATATATATATTTTCAATTACTAAAAAAATATTTAATAATAAAAAAATATAAATTTATATGATATATATTTTAAAAAAAATAAATCTTTTGAAATGAATATACTTCGAGCCGAGCTAGATTACCTAAACACCCTGGGAGAGATCGGGTCTTATATACCCCTATAGCTGACCATGTTTTGAAATTATAAATATTCTATAGGTCACTTTAAAATAAAACAGTCTGATAATTTATAGATTAAGGAGGCAGCTTAAAGGCAATAAGGCATAGTAGCATAACATCGGAATGAGTGTCAATAAGAAATTGGTTTAATTAATAAAAAAATTGATCTATAATCTATAAGATTATGAGTTTTCTATTATTAATAAAACTCTTGTTCACAGATAATATATAAATATTTTTATAAATGTTGAATAATTCTGAAGCGTATCCTTTTTTTATTACTCTATTCAATCTGAAGCGTATCTTTCTTTTTTGTTTTATTATTCAATCTGAAGCGTATCCTTAACTTTAATGAATCCCAGTAATTCAACTTTCTCTCTTTTTTCTCATAAAAAACAATACTCTTCTTTATAAAAAAATAAAAATAAAAGAAAGCAGGTCTTATCTAATTATCTTATTAATGATGACACGTGAGTAATTTTCTAAGTCCATTTGGGGAATGGATTCTCAGCTATAATTTTTCTGTTTCTCCTGTCAATAAATATCAACCATCCATCAAATTTGACGGTTCCAAATTTTTCACATGTCTCATGTCATTTTACAACATTTTACACCGAATCTTTTTTCTTTTTCGCATCCCTGTGAAATCAAGTTTTACACAAATTTGGCTTCCATCGTCTCTTGTTGCTCATCCTCTTTTCATTTCTTCACTCTAAATAGTAAATACTTCAAATGCACTCACTCATCTCTCAAGTTGCCAAATGAGTTGTTCTCACACTCTGCTGTCAATGGCCAGTCCAAATGTCCCTTCTCGGTGTCGCCGCCGGCGTTCTCGTATTCCACGGGACCTTGCCTCGCCAGCTGGAATGTCTCTGAAGTTGACGTTTTCATCAAAGCAAATAACCATGACGGCAAGATCGGATTCTTTTACTGGAAAAGCTCTGTCAGAATGAGGCTATTGATTGTGTAAAACTTTGATTTCACAGGAATGAGAAAAAGATTGGGTATAGAGGTTGTAAAATAACATGAGACAAATGGAAAAATTGGAACCGTCAAATTTGATGGATGGTTGATATTTGTTGACAGCAGGAACAGCACAAAAAAAATTACAGCTGAAGATCCATTCCCGTCCATTTGGCCCTTCAACTCATTATGCGATGGAGTAATTATGTACGATCCTCCCTGTTTTCGTCGCCACTCCTACCACTGAGATTTGGATCTGTTCAGTCAAATTATTGATGCTTCATGCTTCACTTTTTACTTTTGAGCCAAATAAAAAGGTTTTGTTTTCGAAAGTCTTGTTACCTCAACTATTTTCTTTTCTCTTTCTTTCTCTCACCACACAAAAATAAAATAAGAAAAAGTATAATTTTTTTATAATAAAGTGTTTAAGATTTACATTTTTTTATTATCTTTATCTCCTTGAACTATATAAAACTAGTATGAGACCCGTGCACATTGCACGGGTTTTTCCTTTTCATCACATCATCTTGGAGAATTGACCTTACATGCAGAAAATTATGATTTAAGAAATGTGATTTATTACGAACAATCTATAACATACATACTGCAGAAGTATTAGATAATTTAATATCATTACAGTCCAAAATATTCAATTTGTCAGAGTATTGGTAATTAAATTATAATTACAATCAAACTAAATAAATATTTTTTAGAGTAGTATCATTACTTTAAAAAATATNAACAAAAAATTATAAAGAGCTAGAATGCTGGATTGCAACTTACCATAAATTATTATAGGGGACCAAAACTAAATAGAGAAAGGTTAGGGCTTTATTTTTCTTAGTCAACCAGAACTATTTTATTATAGCAAAGCGTATATCCGATCTTAGCATAGGATGAAAGAAGTTGGCAATGTTACATCGGTGAGGGTGAAATTCTGAAAATGATAAACTTTAAGCAATAAATCATATGTAATTAAAATATAGAAACTAAAGTGTAATTTTGTGAAACTGAATGGACCAAATATTTTTAATTTAACAAAGAAAAAGTAATACGAGATTATTTTGAAGATTAAGAAAACTATAAAAAAGAATTCCTTGATGAATTGTATTTAGGGTAAGTTACACTTTGGTACCCTGATATTTGTACTATAACCACTTTGGTACCTTTACTTTCTGTTAGAACTGAACAACATAAACTCACATGAGATGCACGTGTACACCAAAAATACCAACACACTATTTTTTTTTCTCATAATTCAAGATTCAAAGTTCAAACATAACATCAAACCATTTTTCTCTCATTGTTTACTTTGGTACCCTGTTCTATAGACCGATTTTCACTTTGGTACTCTGCTCTTTCACGATTTGTTACCCTATTTTATCTTTTTTCGGATACCAAAGTGTTAACGGTGCAAAGAACAGGGTACCAAAGTATCACTTTTGAAAAAACAGGTTATCAAAGTAAAATCGGTCCATAGTACAGGGTAAAAAAAGTGCAATTTACCCTATACTATACTATTTTCATTATAATATGTATATATATATCATTTAGGCCAAAGTCTCAAATTGGTCCCTTATCTTTCATTTGTTTCAGATTGGTCCTATATGTTTCCATGATGTTTCAAATTGGTCCCAAAAGTACTCTTCAGATGCGATTTGACCTCATTTGCTAGTGATATTAACTGGGTAGAGAAAGAACTCTTTAAGAGTTAGCCCATAGCTTCAAATTTATCGCATTCAGACATCAAACGAAAAAGATACGATGAATTTTACTTGTTTCACCATGAAACGAGTTACCCACTTTTAGCAATCGATTTGACCCCGTTTGTTGATGGTTCCGAAGTACTCGTCAAAAGAAACTCATAGCTCTGAATTCATCGCATTTGGACTTGAAATAAGAGAGATATGACCACATTAAATCTTTTTGGGACCAATTTGAAATATCCTGGAAACATGTAGGACCAATCTGAAACAAATGAAAGATAAGGAACCAATTTGAGACTTTGGCCTATCATTTATGATGCTGCCCAAAATTAGACATTTTCCAAACAAATATTTATGAATTTGCCACGTGTCAATTGAGCTAATAACCATAATCAAGACAGGTGTCGTGTTAGAACTCATATAGTGAACTTTTACATATTATAATACTAGTATGAGACCCGTGCACATTGCATGGGTCCTTTTTTTTCTTTGCCTGATATAATGCAAATACATATTCTTCTTGTCTATATCTAATAAAGTGTCAATTTAGAACATATTGATGGCCATATAAAAATTTTAATAGGCATTGCCTAAGTGAACCTGCAGCAATTTATACAGAATGTACCATTACAGTTCAAAATAAAGTGCATATATATATTTGTCATAGTTTGGTTCTACTAATCCTGCAGAAGTTTGGTTCTACATAACTTAATATCTTTGTCATATTTAGGATGATTACAGTCCAAAATAACTTAATCTTGCAGTCTAAAACTACAAATATTACATAACTTAATCCTGCTGAAGTATTGGAAAGGTTTAGATCATTACAGTCCAAAATAGTCCAAAATAGATTCTAAGTTAAAATATGTCTCCTAGTGCAGTTAGATGGTAGATAAAGACAGTAGTGGCAGCCACTTAGTCAGTTTTCTCAAGCTTTATATGTTTTTTTTGGCCTGCAAACTGATAATTGGGGTGTGGGCATATCTTCAAAGCAAGTGGCATCAAAATCATCATCCAGCACAGCCTTAAGTTTTACAGGAGGGGAATCTGCTGCATTTGATGATGAAATCTCTTGGTTGCTCTCAGTACAAAATGATCCAGTATCCTGTTGCATTGTTAACAAACATATAAGGAAAATGTTTAAGCTTATTATGGTCAATATAATTATAGAGGGAGAACTTATTTTTAACTCTACTTACACTTGTGGCCACATGAATTTTGTCTTGTGATGGAGTATGAGTGAAACTTGGCTGCGAAGACTGGTGGTAAATAGCTTAGTAATTGTTAATTAAATATAATTAACAGCTAAATAATGCTAAGGTTGGCTGAAAGCAGTTTGTTGCATATAATTTAAAAAGATTTTAATTGACAAAACTCCAAGCAGATGTTAAGCAGCTAAAAATTGCTAAGTCTGGAGGAGTTATGATATTGAAATTGGATGTATGATTGCAGCCTGGTGTTTTTTCTCATAAAAGTTCAGATGCAAAAATATAAGACTGCAATCAAGCAAAAATTTAGAATTGGTGATATATGACTGCATTGAAGCGAATTTGATCAGAAAATTTGATGAGATGATAGGTGACAACTACAAAATGGAGAACTAAAAGGTTTTAACAGACAAAACTCCAAGGAGATGTTAGGTTACAGCTAAAAAATGCTAAGGCTGTTCTCAATTGACTTGTATTCAGAAGCAAAAATATAGACTTCTAAATATAGATTATGTGACAATCCAGTTTGATAATCAAGAATTTAAAAGACTGTTACCTGAGTAATGTTTGCTGAATCTTGCAATTTTTGGATCGCCTTGATGTTGTCAGTCATTTTTTTCACTGTGTAGGTTTTGATGCCTCTATTAATGTTGAAATTTGAAACATCCAGTTTGAAAATATATCTTTTGTTAACTAAAATGTCTAACTCATTAGGAAATGACTCTGCACATCCTTCCTACAATGTTATGAAAGGAAATAACAGATTTGCAGTCAGAATGAAGAAATATCATTGTAACTGAATAGAATTTTGAATACACACTTTAATTAGTTCATCTTGTAGATCTTGAGCAGTTTTACCAATGATTGCAATAGCTTCACTGTCAAATATGATAAAAGAGGCTGTTCCAGTGTGATCTGAAACTAATATTTGGATTTTAAATCTAATAACCAAAACAGAGTGTTAAGTGAATTTGTAAATTGGCATTATAATGACAAAGCATGATAATGAAAATGCTGAAAACAGAACAAATGAACAAAAAGAAAGCTGAAAAATTGAGAAAGACACATAAGAAAAATTAAAAAGTTAAATATAGAAGCTAATTAACATTATCTATCTGCAAGTAAGTGTCCAAAATGCTTATGTATGATTTGGTAATGTTTTTGACAGAAAAAACATACTATTTTATAAAAATTTATGCTATAGAGCAAAATAATTTTCTTTTTTTTTTGGAATGAAAGTTAAACTTGCCTTGCTATCCAGAAGTAGCATTTCAATGTTGTTGATGTCATTAGGTGTATTTGAAAATGTGGTAGTCCACAACCTCAAAATTATGACCACTATTCTCCAGATTTCTTTCTTGTTATGCACTTCTGAAATTGTCTGGATTCTTTGAGGCATTGCTTCAAGTGACTAATCTGACAATGACAATGAAAAGGTCCAAAACCTCAAAAATCAAATAGTGATTAATTTCACCAAAGGCTTCAATTTTAGACAACATTGACAATGACAATGAAAAAGTATAAAACTGTATGGCAAGAAAATGACAATGAAAAAGGAAAAGAAAATGACACTCAAAACCAAAAATTAGCATCAGTGAAAGAAATATATTCCCAAAAAAATTTACTTTAGAAAAATCACAGTCAGGTAATGTAGCAAATGCATACTTGAAGTGGTTAAATGATTTGTGTTCGGAAAAAAAAATCACAGTCATGCAATAAATTTATGACAGCAGTGAAGCAAGAATTTAGAATCATAAAGTCATAAGTAGTGATATATAATGCAGTCAAGCGAATTTCATGAGACAATCTGATCAGCTACTGTTCATTTTTACTGCAATGCTATAAAGATTGGATATATGACTGCAGCCAAACGAATTTGAAGTAAATCCTTTGGATTAGAAGCAAAAAAATATATAAATGATGACTTTGGCATGACAGAACTTGACAGCAGTGCTTATAAAATATACAATACATTACTAAGCCTATGATGAAAGTTTGAGAACCAAGTTTGCAATATTAGAATACATTACTAAGCATGACAGTAGATATATCAGTGGAGCTATCCCAAATTACTAAGCATGAGAACCAAATGCATATTTCCATGATCAACAATAAAATATATTTCTTTGAGGAAGTCTGTAGTAAATGAGGTAGTTGTTATCAGTAGATGTATCAGTAGAGCTATCACAAATTTCTAATATTGTATTCAGATGGTATATTATCAATAGCTAACACTATAGTTGGATTTATGTAATAAATTAAGAAATCATCTGAAGAGAGAATAGTCTTGAAATTACCAAATATTGCTTGACCAAATAAAAGATTGACAGATCATTGTTCAATGACAACAGAAAAATTCAGGACCTACTTCACAACATTCATTTATTCTTGTTTACAAAGATATTAAGCAATGGGAGTTCAAGCTATTACAGAAGTGAAATATTAATTGACTAAATTGTGTGAATAAACAGTCTTGACTAATTGAAGCTGGGTTTTCTTAATTTATGGATTTAGTACCAAAAAACCTATCAAATCCATATCCAAGCATTCAAGAATCTTACTGAAAAAATTTAAAAAGACAGCCATAGTTTTCTCACACTTACCTGCCGTATAAACATACCCTCTTCCCTACCATGAACATATTAGTATGTGGTTTGTACTGAGTGAGATGTAGGTTAGTAGGAGTATCAGTTTAGTAGTTACAAAGGCTCTTGCTTTTTGGTAGCCTAGTTATGTAAATATATGTAACTCTTGCGACTGGATCATCATCATCATCGTTGGGGAAGTTTCCACCTCTTCATTAAATGTATTGCTAACCTGAGAAGTGGGTCTCCTTTCACCTTCCCTTACGAATGTATATTCTACTCCGTCTCTCCACCAACCCAAATTCAAAACCAAACCATTTGAGAGCAAAATATGGCATTTGAAGTGTATTCCCTTTTAGGAAGTTTCACTAACTCGAGAAACCTTAAAATCTGAGTGCCATTTCAATTGGGAATTGACAGTTGAAAAAGAATAGTTTACTTGGGATACTTCTTCAGGGTGAAGTATGTGGTCAAGACACTTTACTTGGGAAAAAACTATTCTTTTTCACTATTCTTTCCATCTTCCATGACTGGAGTTTGTAGTCACTACCTCTTTTTTAATGCTAATGACCAACCAACAAAATACTTGGAAGAATCAAGTAACAAACTGTTTTCAAGAACCAATCAAACATGGGAGGAGGAACTGAAGAGTACGAAAAGCTTCACAAACTAACAAACTACTTTAGACTAACAAACTACTTTCAAGAAATGACTAACAAACAACTAAAATCTAAAGTAATCAATCAATAAAGACTGAATCTAGTGATTAAATGCAGTTTGTTACTATAGTAAACTTTTAGTTCAGCAAGGGTCTTGACCAAACTGGTATGTGTTCTTGGAATCAGTTGATATTAAAAAGAATCAGGTACTGCATTATAATTTGGCATTATAATTTGACACAACTTTAAGGAGTTAATAAAAGAATTTCTCAATTGCAATTTTGTTAATTTGGCCTTTATCATCAAATAAATTAGTATTAATCTCAACTGCAGATAGATATAGTTTTAAAGATGTGAAGACTTCATAGTTTAAATGTCAATCGAATTAGCCATCCAACAACAGTGCAATGAGTGCAAACATGAGTAATTCAGTTGTATGCCAAATAAGCTAATAATTTCAATTACCTCTCAAAAAGACTGGAAATCATCAAGGAAGAAGCCAAATCTGATCCATTGAAACTGCAGAAAACTAACAATGGAAACAACAATTCAAAGTTGAATCAAATGGTCAGAAAAATAAAGGGCAGAGTGGAATTTGAAATTATTAGAGAACTCGGCAGAGCAAAATGAGAACTCGGCAAATGTTCAGAAAAATAAAGGGCAGAGTGGAATTTCAAAAATCATTGAGGAAGAAGCCAAAATTTCAGAACTTCGAGAGTGTTCGTTAAAATGGAACTCAGAACTCGGCAGAGCAAAATGGAACTTCGAGAGTAAATCGGAGTAAATCGGCGGCGGAAAAGCAAGCGACGACGTCGGCGGAGTAAATTGGACAGGATGCTGACCGTCGACATGAAAAGCCCAGAGAACAAACCTGTCGAAGTGAAAGAGAAGCGGAATGAGTATGACGATGATCANCCAGTTTGATAATCAAGAATTTAAAAGACTGTTACCTGAGTAATGTTTGCTGAATCTTGCAATTTTTGGATCGCTTCGATGTTGTCAGTCATTTTTTTCACTGTGTAGGTTTTGACGCCTCTATTAATGTTGAAATTTGAAACCTCCACTTTGAAAATATATCTTTTGTTAACTAAAATGTCTAACTCATCAGGAAATGACTTTGCACATCCTTCCTACAATGTTATGAAAGGAAATAACAGATTTGTAGTCAGAATGAAGAAATATCATTGTAACTGAATAGAATTTTGAATACACACTTTAATCAGTTCATCTTGCAGATCTTGAGCAGTTTTACCAGTGATTGCAATAGCTTCACTGTCAAATATGATAAAAGAGGTTGTTCCAGTGTGATCTGAAACTAATACTTGGATTTTAAATCTAATAATCAAAACAAAGTGTTAAGTGAATTTGTAAATTGACATTATAATGACAAAGCATGATAATGAAAATGCTGAAAACAGAACAAATGAACAAAAAGAAAGCTGAAAAATTGAGAAAGACACGTAAGAAAAATTAAAAAGTTAAATATAGAAGCTAATTAACATTATCTATCTGCAAGTAAGTGTCCAAAATGCTTATGTATGATCTGGTAATGTTTTTGACAGAAAAAACATACTATTTTATAAAAATTTATGCTATAGAGCAAAATAATTTTCTTTTTTTTTTGGAATGAAAGTTAAACTTGCCTTGCTATCCAGAAGTAGCATTTCAATGTTGTTGATGTCATTAGGTGTATTTGAAAATGTGGTAGTCCACAACCTCAATATTCTGACCACTATTCTCCAGATTTCTTTCTTGTTATGCACTTCTGAAATTGTCTGGATTCTTTGAGGCATTGCTTCAAGTGACTAATCTGACAATGACAATGAAAAGGTCCAGAACCTCAAAAATCAAATAGTGATTAATTTCACCAAAGGCTTTAATTTTAGACAACATTGACAATGACAATGAAAAAGTATAAAACTGTATGGCAAGCAAATGACAATGAAAAAGGAAAAGAAAATGACACTCAAAACCAAAAATTA
The DNA here is from genome assembly GCA_003254925.1 of Chamaecrista fasciculata. Taxonomy (NCBI): domain Eukaryota; kingdom Viridiplantae; phylum Streptophyta; class Magnoliopsida; order Fabales; family Fabaceae; genus Chamaecrista; species Chamaecrista fasciculata. The sequence continues at coordinate 80,785 of QANZ01014681.1, read as the reverse complement.
GCATCAGTGAAAGAACTATATTCCCAAAAAAATTTACTTTAGAAAAATCACAGTCAGGTAATGTAGCAAATGCATACTTGAAGTGGTTAAATGATTTGTGTTCGGAAAAAAAAAAAATCACAGTCATGCGATAAATTAATGACAGCAGTGAAGCAAGAATTTAGAATCATAAAGTCATAAGTAGTGATATATAATGCAGTCAAGCGAATTTCATGAGACAATCTGATCAGCTACTGTTCATTTTTACTGCAATGCTGTAAAGATTGGATATATGACTGCAGCCAAACGAATTTGAAGTAAATCCTTTGGATTAGAAGCAAAAAAATATATAAATGATGACTTCGGCATGACAGAACATGACAGCAGTGCTTATAAAATATACAATACATTACTAAGCCTATGATGAAAGTTTGAGAACCAAGTTTGCAATATTAGAATACATTACTAAGCATGACAGTAGATATATCAGTAGAGCTATCCCAAATTATTAAGCATGAGAACCAAATGCATATTTCCATGATCAACAATAAAATATATTTCTTTGAGGAAGTCTGCAGTAAATGAGGTAGTTGTTATCAGTAGATGTATCAGTAGAGCTATCCCAAATTTCTAATATTGTATTCAGATGGTATATTATCAATAGCTAACACTGTAGTTGGATTTATGTAATAAATTAAGAAATCATCTGAAGAGAGAATAGTCTTGAAATTACCAAATATTGCTTGACCAAATAAAAGATTGACAAATCATTGTTCAATGACAACAGAAAAATTCAGGACCTACTTCACAACATTCATTTATTCTTGTTTACAAAGATATTAAGCAATGAGAGTTCAAGCTATTACAGAAGTGAAATATTAATTGACTAAATTGTGTGAATAAACAGTCTTGACTAATTGAAGCTGGGTTTTCTTAATTTATGGATTTAGTACCGAAAAAACTATCAAATCCATATCCAAGCATTCAAGAGTCTTACTGAAAAAATTTAAAAAGACAGCCATAGTTTTCTCACACTCACCTGCCAGCATTTCTGATCAGGTACCAACAAAATCAAATAGTTATCCAAATTTCAAGAAAATTAAAAATTCAGGTAACAATGTCATTTACAATTTTTCAATTCAGCTTTAAATTACATACCTCTGTAAAGGACATCGATTTCAGTTAATCCTATTTAAAGGAACAAAACACAAATGGTAATTAACAGAGCATACATGAGAGTAAATCAAACAAAAGCACCAAACTTTAATAACAATTTCAGTTTGAAAACGAAGGATTTGAGTTTCAGTTGGTCAATTCCACCACCATAAACAAATCTTCAAAGCAAAGACATGTCTTGTTAAAATGATAGTAGCAACTGTTGTTTTTAAATTGATATTATATTGCCCATTACATATAAATTCATAGAAGAAAAAACAAAGAAGATAAAGTAGATGCTTTTCAATTTTCAAACGGTTTATCTTATTCAAGGATGTATGAAACTCCGAGCAGTTGAAGTCAAAGAGGTCAATAAGGAAGAGGACCTTGACTGGATTAGCGAAATAGCAATAAAACCATGAAAAAAGTTGTAACATTTATAAAAGCTTACTTTGACTAAATTCTCTGATGAAGTAGATATTTCAACCATCAAATGGCTGCTCATTGAACACAAAGTCAGAAGCAGAAAACTTCCCTTGAAGCTTTGGTATGACCCAAAAAAGTTGATCCTATTTCATAATGGTGATAGGAACACATTTCTGCATGAACAAAAACAGAGTGGGCAAAACACACTTGGTGAAGCAAAGGGGGAGAGAAAAATATCACAGATTTCAGATCATATGTTTACTCAGAAGCTACTTGATTACATCAAAAACATTTTTTTTAAAAAAAAAGGNATTTATAAAAGCTTACTTTGACTAAATTCTCTGATGAAGTAGATATTTCAACCATCAAATGGCTGCTCATTGAACACAAAGTCAGAAGCAGAAAACTTCCCTTGAAGCTTTGGTATGACCCAAAAAAGTTGATCCTATTTCATAATGGTGATAGGAACACATTTTTGCATGAACAAAAACAGAGTGGGCAAAACACACTTGGTGAAGCAAAGGGGGAGAGAAAAATATCACAGATTTCAAATCATATGTTTACTCAGAAGCTACTTGATTACATCAAAAACATTTTTTTTAAAAAAAAGGTACTAAAAGCAAACCATCACCTTCTTTGCAAGCATGCTATTCTGCTCTTGCATCACTCTCCTGTTACATATATTAACGTAACAATATGAAACGCACCAAACTATCTAAAAGTAAGATGTAACTGAAGATTTAAATGTTTCAACTTTCAATCCCATTCATAACAAACTGGACCCATTATTAATATTCCTTTTTTTACCAAATAAAAATTATAATTTGTCTCAGCACAATACTAACAAATCAACCATAAGCTCTCACTTTAGCTGTCAATGCAATGACAATCATGCATTAAATACACTTCCATAGCTCCAAAAACCCAAATGACTACAGTATCGGTGCATAGAAATTATCTACTTCAGCAGCTAATAGTAAGTTAGAAACCAATTTTACAACCATAATTGAAATTCATAAATGATTCTTGACCCACCTGCACCCAGTATAATGTGGTCCTTAGAAGGTACTTTTTTAGTAATGCAAGCTATTCTGCATCATCACATCCTTTCACAGTAAGGAGATCGTTCATGTGTAATTTTACTATATTAATATGAAGATCTACACAATTGTTACAGTAAGTGCCTAACAATTCTACCATCAATTTACATGCCATCAATTTACATCACCTAATTCTACCGCAATTGTAACAATGGCATATCCAATTTACACAAAGATGCCGTGAGAATGATGCCAATTTCAGAAATCAATCTCTAAATGAACAAAAACCAAATGGGAATTAACAGTAAAAATGCAGGAATGACAGCACGATTCATCAAATGAAGGAAAGAAATTCAGCAATTAATCAAACCAAGCACCAAACTGGATAGAAAACGGAAGAAACACACCTAGGGCTCGGATGAACAGTGGCAACATCACCCTTCACAACAAAACGCACTACCTGTCGGCCATTGCAGCATCTTCGACTGCAAAACTATGAGAAATGCAGTGAATCACGACGAATGCATAGGCGGATAGCCGAGAACGAAAGCTCGAGCTTTCCGATTTCAGAAATGCAAACCGATAAGTCACATTGCGGACATGGAAATAAAGGAGAAAAACGGCTAAAAAGCTTAGCTCGATACGAATGAAGATATTACTTTGGGAAAATCACAGCGTCGGTCGAAAACTGAGTCAAAGAACAAGACAATGAAAATGGGATCGAACGGAATGAGAAAAGGAAGGAAGTCACAACTCCAAAGCTTACCTTGCGAGTAATACTGACAAAGTATGAAAATGACTGAGTCAGACAGATGCGGTGGCGTGAGATGAGGCGAAATAACCATGGAGGGATAGAGAGAAAGAAAGAAAGAGTGAGACGAAAAGAGAAGGCAAAGGAGAGTGGCTATGGGAATTGCAATTTGGAACTCAAAATTTGAAATTTGAATGGGATTTGAAATTTGAAATCAAATGATGATATGTTAGAGAAGCAAGAAACGCATACGGCAAAGGCGGGATGATAAAGAAAAAAGAAAATTTAAGGAAAATATAAAAAAATGAAAAAAGAAGGACACGTGTCGCCATGTTACTGCGAGTGAGGAATTGAAAAAGAAGATTACTCTCCACCAGAAGATGACACATATACAACACAAAACATTGTTTGATTGGATTTAGTAGATATTTTAGTCCAAACTAACCCATATTCATTTTATTGCAACTCGAATCGTGCTAACACCCTTACAGTGGTCATATAACTCTTACCTATTCTTTCAAAGATTCAAAGAAGAAAAATAAAAGAGAAAAATAAATGTTCCATATCATTTTTTGATATCTTATGCATAATATTTTCGCTGCATTTTTATTTTTCTTTCCGACAACTTGTATTTTGTATGGTGATGAACCTGGTTCTGGCCGGGGGGGTCATTACCTGGTTCGGTGAGGCAACTCTGGGTCGGTAGTCGCCTGCAAGTCAATGAACACACAGGGGTGCCCCTGCGATTCACCTCTGATGCTTAAGTTAGTAAAGGGTTGAGCACAATAATCTCAAAAGACTAGTCAGAGTGCGTACCTTTTTCCAGTGTGAGGGGTTACCCTTTTATACTGGTTGAGGGTGATCTGGCATGATCTTGCCATAAATGCCTGGATGCTTGATTGTGATCCTAGCTGATCTGATTGTGATCCTTGGCTTCCACGTAATTTCCTTTTCTACGAAAGGTGTCTTAATGGCCAAGGCGTTATTGAGGAAAGGATCTCCGAGTGGATCCTGATTGATCCTTGACTGATTCGGGGAATGTTTCTGTATTCGTTGATGTGTGGGCGCCCACGCTCTACTCGATTGTGGGCGCCCACACCTGATGACGAGGTATAGGGCGTTCATGCCCATATGATTCCGCTGGTTGGCTTGGATCCTGCTGCATCAAGGGCATGTTCTCCCTTTTGGGCCTCTCAATTATTGGGCCTATTATCACTAGTTCCAACAAAAGGAGTGAAGCTCTATCTCCATCGAGGGCGTTCTCGACACTGACCATTTCCTTTGTTGCTCAGCTGGTGCTGACGCCTTGAGTTTGCGGCGTTCACGAGTATAGATGGTGGTAACCCAACATGTTGTGGCGTTTACGGGGCTGGTGCTACCAACCCTTGTCCTTTCAACTTCTCTAATGACGTTTCGCGTCACTATAGCTCTGTGCGTCAGCGCTTCGTGGCCACGTGTCGTTGCGTGATTGGCTTAACCCTTGCCATGATGGCAAAACGTGGACCGAGGGGGGCGCATTTAATGAGTCATCTCGGTTTTCGTGCAGTTATTTTCAAAAACCGCCAAACCCCTCTTCTTTCCCTTACTACGCCATTTCCACTTCCAAATTCCTCATCCTTCCACCTCATTCTCTCTGCACATCCGACAGAAAGCTCGCCGGAACTACCTCCTTGCGCAGCCGCACAGCGTCTCGCCGCCGCTTGCTCTACTCCGGCAATCGTGCTCGTCGTCGTCCGGTGAGTGATTCACATTGTCCCTTGCTATTTCTTGTTTAGTTTCTGTTTACTCTTCCCTTCGCGTGGCCCAGCCTGATCCCCGCAAGGAAAGAGTAAACAGCTATCTTGTCATCCACTTCCTTGATGCTCAAGCAAGTTTTGCTGAATTTTGCTAAGTAATCTCTCAGCGATTCTCCCTTGTTCTGCCTTATGTCAGTCAGGACCGCCATCGGCTGCTTGTATACCTTGCTGGTTGCGAACCGTTTTCTAAACATGTCCTCCAAGTCCCTGAAGCAATGGACTGAGCCTACAGGAAATTTGGAGAACCAATCCAGAGCTGGTCCTTCCAGAGTTATGGGGAAAAGTTTGCACCTTTGGTGATCTCCCATGTTGGAGATGTTCATGGCAGCCTTAAAGCTGCGCAAGTGGTCATCCGGGTCCTTCTCGCCTGTGTAAGGCGTCAACTTCATGGGCATTTTGAAGTTTTTGTCAAGTTCTGCAGCCTGCACGTGAAGGGCTAGGATTCCTTCCGCTGGTGGGGGCGGTCTCGCCTGCCCCGACGCATTTGACGGTAACGCTGGTTCATAGGCGCCCACGGGCTGATAAGCTCCACTTGATCCACCGTAGACGCCGTATCCAGAGTAATACTGGGGGTAGTATCCCTGAGGGTAATAGTACCCTTGAGGTGGGTAGGCGTAGGCGCCGGACCACGCTTGCTGCTGGGCAGGCTGACTGGGGCCCACTACTTGAGTAGGGGGAGGAAAGTTCAAGGGTGCCTGCTGTTCTTGGCTCCCTAGGTTTCCCTCTGAGGGAACAGGTTCTGAGTCACTATTTTCAGGATTTTTTGCAACTTTCTTTCTCTTTCCCATAACCATGTCGTGGATGTCTCTGCGGAGCGCTTCCATTTCTATTCGCATGTCGGCCTTGAGGGCAGCGATCCTATCCTCTTCTGTGATGGAGATTTGCCCCACTGGTGCAGGGTTCGGCAGCGCAGGGGCTTCCTGAATACTAGGGAATCCAGGCGGAGGAGCGAGCGTCGAATCCTGTGCGGATTGAGTCACTGAGCCTCCCGGAGTTTGTTGATTAGCTGGAGTTGATGTCATTTTTCTTTCTGGTTCGATGAACACACAGGTTAAAAAGGCATATAAAGAAAAATTTACATGAACCACCCTACGAGTTCATCCCGTGCAGAAAAGAAAATCAAAAACATAAACCAGCAATTTAAGATGTAAAATTAAACAGGACTTTGTATGAAAGTCCCCACAGACGGCGCCAGTGATGAACCTGGTTCTGTTCGGGGGGTCATTACCTGGTTTGGTGAGGCAACTCTGGGTCGGAAGTCGCCTGCAAGTCAATGAACACACAGGGGTGGCCCTGCGATTCACCTTCGATGCTTAAGTTAGTAAAGAGTTGAGCACAATAATCTCAAAAGACTAGTCAGAGTGCGTACCTTTTTCCAGTGTGAGGGGTTACCCTTTAATACTGGTTGAGGGTGATCTGGCGTGATCTTTGCATAAATGCCTGGATGCTTGATTGTGATCCTGGCTGATCTGATTGTGATCATTGGCTTCCACGTAATTTCCTTTTCTGCGAAAGGTGTCTTAATGGCCAAGGCGTTATTGAGGAAAGGATCTCCGAGTGGATCCTAATTGATCCTTGATTGATCCTTGACTGACTCGGGGAATGTTTCCGTATTCGTTGATGTGTGGGCGCCCACGCTCTACTCGATTGTGGGCGCCCACACCTGATGACGAGGTATAGGGCGTTCATGCCCATAGGATTCCGCTGGTTGGCTTGGATCCTGCTGGATAAGGGCATGTTCTGCCTTTTCGGCCTCTCAATTATTGGGCCTATTATCATATGGTTATCAGAAAGCAAAGCCCATTTATAGGCCATCTCAAACCAAAACTTTCACAACAGGTCCATCTAACCCTAACGATGAATTCTTGTATATTATCAATTTAAGAGGAAAATCACAAGTGTATAAAAAAAGGGTAAAAGTACTAATTACGTCCTAAAACTTTACATTGACAGTCAATTTTATCCTTAATCTTTTTTTACTGTCATTTTTATCCCATGCAAATCTTGGTCTGAAAGTACTCTCTCATAAGTAAATAATTTGCCGTTTAGATTAATGTCTGGACTTGTTCATTAATGACAACGTGAAAATTTATAAAATAGGCCTGATTTAATGTCTTACTGTTTGCAACTCCGAAAATGTTTTATCTGAGAAGAAAAGTTACCTCCACAAAAGATTAGATGTAAGCTACTTCATTCAAGTTTGAGCTATTTACTTTTCCCAAAAAGTAGTATTGCTATTTATTTTTGCCAAAAGTATTATTGGTACTCCCAAAATATGCGGTCATTTTCAGTGGTACTCTTAAAGGTTTTTTTTTGGGTCAATTGTATCGCCAAATTGTGGTGTCAGTTTCAGTTATACACCCAAAGTTTTTTTTAGTCAATATACCTTTAATGTTCACATTTTAATCTATTGTATCCCCAAATATCCTCCAATTTGGGGGTGAAATTGCCAAAAAAAAAAAGATTAGGGGTACAGTTGATAGAAAAAAAATTATTGGGAGTATAATTGACTCAAAAAAACTTTAAGAGTACAACTGAAAATAATCGCATACTTTTAAGGTACCAAAAGTACTCTTGTCTTTACTTTTAAACAGTTGTTTCTAAAAATAGGTTATCATTCTTACTTGACATATGATAAAGCCCAAGTTATGTGAGGCACAAAACAAGTCAGAATCTTGAGAAGTGATGAAAATTATGAATTAGTTGTCATTTGAAGTTTGTACCTATTGCTTCTATAATGTAGTTTTTTTTTGGGTAATGCTAACAAAATTTAAATTCAATTTAAGTTTCAAAAATTGAGAAATATAAAGAAATATTATTTTTAAAAAGAGAGAAAATGGTTGAAGCATAAGCAAATTATCAGTTCGTTTCCGTTTATTTTAAAATTTGTTTTGANCTTTATGAGTCAATTCATTGGCTCGTTTAAAAATATATGGGTCGAACTAACAAATTAAGATTACTTTTAAAAATGAACTGGTTTTGGTTAGTGACACAGGTTAGCCCATTTTGATTCAAAATATTTATTTTCTATCTTCTAATCACTACAATAATAATTAATAAGAATAATCTATCGAGCACTATATAAATATGTTGGATGATTCAGAATTAAAAAATTAAATAAAACATATAGTAAAATAATAAATTAAATAAATACTAACTTATTATTTTACTCATTGGTTTATTACATTATATAATATAGTTTTAAATATTTATATCTTTTATATTATATATCAAATTATGTTTAATATATTTTTATTAAAAAGTAAAAATATATATATTTAAAGTCCATTGGACTGTCCTTGAGCCTATAAAGGGCAGATTGGACTAAAAAAAATCTTAGTTTATTTTTAAAATGAGTAAGACTAGTCTAATCCTTAAAATAGAAGACTTAAGCAGGCTTAAGACAGGATAGAATAAATTAATCCATTTTGACACCTCTAATGAAAATGCAATATTCCTTAGATTATTTTTTAAATACTTATACCATTTGCAGGAATATATCTTTTTGAACCTCATAGTCCTGCAATTTTTTTTCTATTTAGTGTAACAAACGCCCTTAGATGTTATGTAATTTTGAGATGAAAGACATTTAGAAATTTTGAGTCTCTTTATTGTATTACTAGAGAGAACAAAAAATAAAGGCCCATTAAGATTTATGCTTATAACCATAGGCTTGAACTTCATTTTTGTATGACAGAAAAACAAAAATGAACTTCATTTTTAACATTAGCCCTCTGCCCTATTATTTGTGGACCCTAAAAAATCAAGCCAAGTTCTAAAACTACTTTATCATTAACACTTTCTTAAAAGACTAAAGAGTGAGGATTTACGTTGGATTTGCATGTTTCACACGCCAAGCCTCACAAGTTACACCCTCAATTTTCACACGACCATTGCATGATATTGTGTGAAATGTTCATGCCCAAGTTTTAAAAGTGTCTTATGATCAACACTTTCTCAAAAGACTAAAGCGTGAGGATTCACGTTAGATTTGCGTGTTTGACACTCCAAGCTTCACATGTTACACCCTCGATTTTCACACGACCATTGCATGATAGCGTGTGAAATGTTGATGTCCAAGTATTAAAAGTACTTTATGGTCAACACCATCTCAAAAGACTAAAGAGTAAGGATTCATGTTGGATTTGCATGTTTGACACCCCAAGCCTCACATGTTAGACCCTCAATTTTCACACAACCATTGCATGATACCTTGTGAAATGTTCATGTTTTATACTAGAGAAAACATATTATTTGATCCTTAAATTTATATCAAATTAACTAATCAGTTCTTGAGTAATTAAAATGTACTACTCAGTCCCTGCGTTATTGCAATTGTCAACTGTTTGGTTCCTGAGTCAAAGTTAAGGATACAAAAATACAGTTTCAAGAATCAAATAGTATAGACTTAATACAAATTCAGGGATCAAAAAATATAAAATTAGTTGAAATTCATTGACCAAATTGTATTAATTTAGTACATATTTATAGACAAAAAAGTATAAAATTAGTTTAAATTCAGGGATTAAATAATATTAGTTTAGTTCAAATTTAGGGATCAATTTGCCACTAAGGACCAAATAGTTGATAATTGAAATATTTTAGGGACCAAATCATATATTTTAATTATTCAAGGATTACTTTGTTGATTCAATATAAATTCAGAAAGGGTAAGTTTTCTTTTTACACTACTTTTTTGAATTAACTAACCATGTATGTTTGGTGTGACTTAAACCTTCCTTCATAGCCCTATATAAATACCCACTCCTATTGATTCTTCACAAACATATTCGCCACAACTTTTATCTACATCTTTCATTTCAGTCCTTTCATTCTTTCTCTTTCAAGATTTATTTGCCCTTTTTTTTGAACAACTTCTAGTGTCTCAATATATCCTTTAGACACTCCACTAATTCTTCGAGGTAATTAAGTATTTTGTTTAAATTTAATAATCTACTTCTCATTAATTATTTAATATATATATGTCGGTCAAACATAGGGATGATCAAAATATCCATACCCGACGGGGATCCGCAAATTTTACCCGATGGGTTTCGGTATGGGTTCGGGTACGGGTCCGGGTATGGGGATTTACCCATTTAAATTTACGGGTATGGGTCCGGGTACGGGGATTGGGGTACCCACCCCGTACCCTACCCGCTACAGTAATATACTATCAATTAATAATTATATATATAATATAGTGAAAACTTAATAATAAAATTATATTTAATTTTTTATTTTAAATATATATATAATATTTATATTTATATTTATATACATGTATTAATGTATATATATAAAATTATATTTATTTTTTTTATTTTAAATATATATATATAATAATGTTAAAAAAATAATATTTTTTGAATTTTTTCGGGTATGGGTCCGGGTCTGGGTATAGAGGTACCCATAGGGTATGGGTATGGGGATTGATATTCATACCCGCACGGGTATG
>QANZ01014681.1:50718-68529 GCA_003254925.1 Chamaecrista fasciculata | reverse complement strand
ATATATATATATATATATAAGTTGAATGGTCAAATTGATCTTCTATGTATTGATCAAATTTTATTTTAGTCCAAGAAATTTCAAAAGTTTTAAATTGATCTTCTATATCTGCAACTTGTATCAAATTAAATTGTATCAATGATGTTTTAGGTGTGTTACTTTCAGACTTTAATACTTGTAATTATTGTAATACAGAATAATGATGAAGGGTCAAACACAATGGAGCAACTTGATGCTAAAGCACAAAAGTACTCATACGACCAAGCACACAAAGAAAAAGAGGGTGGAGATGCCAAGCACATAAAGAAAAAGAGGATGGAGACTGAAGCCAAGTACAACACAAGCGCAAGCCATGCACAAATTTATTTTCTATCCAGTTAGAACTGTTATCAAATGAGATAAAATTAGGCCCAAAAGTGGTTTTGGAACCAAAAGAATGAAAAATTATGGAACAAGCACTTTCAGACCTTATTTAATTTCATTTGTTGATGATTCCAAATAGAAAATAAGGACTTGTTAAGAAGAGAAATTATAGCTTCGAACATATTGCAATCGGACTTCAAACGAGAGATTGAAATATATATAACCAACATCGCTCATTTGATTTGTAAAACGAGCAGTTCACTTTCGAAACTTAATTTGACTTTATTTGTTGATGGTTCCAATAAGTTAAATAAATGATTCGTCAAAAACATGTAGTTCGAGACTCGTCACATTCGAAGTAGAAACGAGAGAAATATGGATAAAATTCAATCGTTGGGACCAACATGTAAAAGTTTTGAAAAACTTGAAGGACCAAAATTATAACAAAAAAAATATTAAGAGTTGGAATGCTGGATTGCAACTTACCATAAATTATTATAGGGGACCATCATTTATAGTTCAACAACAACCATTCATCAAACACTCATATATACTAACCATTACATTACTCAACTTATCAAACTTAATCCATTTCTAGTTCAACTATTCCATATTCATTTGTAATCTAGTTTCAATTATTCAAACATTCTTTAAACTCATTTGTTAATTCAATTCATTCACTTTACCATCCATTTCTAACTCAACTATTTCATACCCTTTTACCATCTAATTTCAATCATTTAAAATTACTAACAAACTCTTAAAACATCATACATCAAAACCCCTCGTTTAACAACCCATAAACATTCCCAAAATTCACCAATTAACTAATCATACATCACAAACCCTAACCCCCTTTTTCCCTTTCACACAATCATCATATTAGCACAAATATAAACATACACAATCACACAAAACTCACTCATTAGACCTTTTAGCACATCAACATCATCATTTACCCAATTTCTACAAAACCCTAAGAGAAACTCATGAAGAAGGATATGAATTTGAGTTGGGAGAAAGAGGAGAAACCCTACCTAAGAGATGAACCAAGCTTCCTTTATATTTTCCTCTTCCATGGCCCCTCAGTTTTCCAAAACTTGGCACAGTTGGTCCCTCAAACGTTTTCTATCCATTTTTCCATTAAAAAAAGGGAAAAATAAACTTTCATCCCCTAAAAGTTTTATTTTCTTATATTAAGGTCCTTTTCTTTTGATAATAGGATGAAAACATAAGAAAAATAAATAAAATAAGATTTTAATTGAATTTGCCCAAAAATACAACCTCTCTCCTAGTCTCTCGCTCTGCTCGTCCAACATCCTTGTGATCCTTCAATTGTCTTGCTTTAGATTCTGCCATGACTGATTTGAAATTGGGGATTTTAAGATTTATCTACTGCTCGGAAAAAATTCATGCACGAAATATAATACACAGTTGATGAACTAAGTTCTGGCCCGGGGGGCTTTTACCTTGTTCAGTGAGGAACTCTGATGACGATTTCCTGCAAAACAAAGAACAGCGGGGGTGCTGAACTAAGATTCTCCTCCGATGCCTAAGTTAGTAAGAGTATTTGAGAGTAACCAGTCTATACTGAGTTAAGTGTATTACCTTTAGTGAGTCTGCCTAAGCCTTTTTATAGCACGGGCGGCCATAGGCAGGTCCGAGATTTAGGGGATTCCGTTTCCTATTGGTTATAGGAGAATCCTTTTTGAGTTGATGCAGCCGTGAAGATATTTCTTGGAGATATCTTAGGCGAATCTTCACTGAATTCATATGCGCGATTGACTTATTCACCCACGTAAGATTGGATAAGTATGATGGTTGTTGCGTCTTTCACGATGTGGGACATGGCCTGGCGGCCATGCCTCTTAAATTGTGGGGCATGGCCGCTAGGACATGCCTTTGGATGTTGGGGCATGGCCTTAAATGTGGGGCCATGCCCTTAGATATTGGGCATGGCCTAGCGGCCATGCCCTTAAATGTGGGGCATGGCCTAGCGGCCATGCCCTTAAATATTGGGGCATGGCCGAATTACTGGGGTATGGCCGCTAGGCCATGCCCACGGTGGGGCATGCTTGTCCTTGCTCAGGGTATGCTTCCGTTGTTATATTATCACTAGTCCCTTCGAAAAGATGCAATTCTGTCCCCGCTAGCCGCGTTTGGGGGGGGTGTGTGAGTGCGCCTTGCATTGCATGGTGAATGATCACGCTTTGGGAGACATGCATTTGGAGGTTGAGAGTGAAGCTCTTACTCCCACTGGCGGCCATGCCTTGTAGTGACGATGCCTTGGAGGCCAAGTGCGGTGCGCATTTTTTAACGGCGGCCATGCATTGTAGAGGCCATGTACTGGGAGTTAGGTTCAAAGATGGTGGTTGGCGGCCATGTGGGGTGTTGGGTTGAAAAATGTTGTTGGCGGCCATGTGATGTGTTAGATTTGAAGAATGTTGGTTGTTGGCCATGCTTTCATGTAGAGCTTCCACCTTCATTTCCTTCTTATAAAAAGCCTTGGTTTGTGTGAGTTTTTTCACCTTTCCTAGTTTTCACCTCTCTCTAAGAATTTTTCACCTTCTCTCTAGAAGTTACTTTCTCCTCCCTCTTTCTTCTTTGAGGTTGAAGTTTTTGGGTGGTTTCTTGCCGGACCTCCGCCGACCACCGCCGGAATTCCCCTGAAGGTTGGTTTTTCTTGAATGTTCTTGAGTTTTTGATGAACGTTCTTGAGCGTTCTTGAGTTTTTTTTGCTTGTTGGAGTCTTTGATTCATGACTTTCTTTGGAGAAGTTGGTTTTTGTTTGATTCTTCAAAAGTTGTTTTGACTTTTGATTGTGCGTTTGTGCATGTTTTTACAGCTAGTCTGCTTTGTGTGACTCTGCTTTTCGGGCGGCCATAGCATTGCAATTTTTGCTGCTCTTTTGCGCGATTGGGTGGCCACACTTAGCCCAGGCGACCATCAGGTGAGGTGGCTTCCTTGTCTTTGTCTTTATGGATTCTACTTCTTCTTCTATAGTCGATGAGGGGGGGGTATCCTGTTGATCATTCTCAGCCCATCGCTATTGAGATTCTTCCCCATCCATGTTACCCCGAGGAAGGTGGGACTTTTTATCCGGGGGATGTTAGGGATCTTTGCAGGGAGTTGGGTTCTAGATACCGGGTTGGGCAACAATCGGCTCCCGTGCCCTCCGGTTTTGGTCCGTCTGTGGAGGGTTTGCATCCAAGCGGCTTCTTGGGGTCGCCATAAACGGATGTGCCTGGTTCCCGCGAGCCGCAATTTGGATCGGGCGGCCATGCTTGTGAGTACCCTCCTGACCCTGTTTCGACTTGGGGGGATTTCCTGGGAGGGGCAGTTGTGAGAATTGGTGGTGGTGCGATATTGTTCCATGAGAGAGAGAGTCAGTTTCTTGAGATTGGGCATCCTATGGCTAATGAGCCTCTGACTCGTGACTTGAAGGACCGGGTTTCCGCCAAGTTTTTGAAAACAATTCGAGCTAAGTATCCAGGTGTCATCAATACCGATGTGAAGGCGTCCATTCATGCTTGTTTTAGTGTTTGGATTGATCCTGCCACTATTAACGAGTTCAATAGCCACATTTCTTCTATTGTTGGCGACCTTTGTCAGGCTGTTCTCTGGGGGGAGACCGACCCAAGAGTGCAGCATAGCGATCCTTGCGGATTTCTTTTTTATGGGTGGCTTTTTTCTGTTTGGAACCTTAGCATCCCCTTTCCTCGTTGGGTGATGGATGTTCTTACCATTATGAATGTGTGCCCCGTCCAGCTAGGATGCAATGGTTGGTGGCAGGTGTTGGCGTTTGGCCAAAAATGTGAGGTGGAGGGTGTTGAGCCTACTGCTGCTCTGTTCTTTTACTTTTACCGAGCTGAGTGTCAGAACAAAGGGTATGCGTCGGTAATTCGCCGAACTAATCGTCCTAAGATCATGTCAGGCTGTCCCAACCGTCCCAAGAATTGGGCAGACAAGTTTTTTCTTATTCGCCCCCTTCCAGGGGTTCATCCCTGGTGGATTGGAGAAGATGCCTCTTCAGGACAAATTGGGGGATTCCACGAGTTAGAGAAACTTATGTTTGTGATTGGGCGGATCTTAAAAGGGTTGAGAGGCTAGCTGCCTTGAAATTGGTTGTTGATGGGATTTTTGAACCAGTCGGCCTCGACCCCCTTTTTCCGCTCCTCGTAAAGCTACTTGTATGTTCCTTACTTGTGTTCTTTGTTTGGCTTCTTGTTGATGCTTTGTGTATTTTTTTTGTGACACATTCTTCTTTTTTCTTTTGTAGGCAAAATGTTCCAAAGTATGAATGGTGGGGGTGGCATGAGGCGTGTTGTTGCTTGTCCCGATTCTGAAGAGGTTGGCGCCCCTGAACCGGCACGTTGCTCACCGCCTCCTCATGAGGTGCCTATGTCGGAGGCTTCTATCGACCCTCCTCAGGTGAATGCGCGGGGCAAAGGTCGAGCTCGAGCGGATAAGCGGCCCAAAAGGAACCGACCGGCGGCGGGACCCTCTGCCCACTCGGATCCTAGCGACGTGGCCTATAATCCCTTTGCTACTATGGGATGGACTCCTGATTTGCCTGCTTACCACATTGAAGCGATAGAGGCAATAACAAATGGGGAAGTCAATCCTTCTATGGAGGCTGCTAGAACAGCTGCCAGAGCACATATGTTTGTGATGGAGAAATTGTTCCAGTCGGGCGAGGCGGTGGATCGCCTGGTGAGTGAGAAGAAGAACTTGTCCACTCAGCTAGAGAGGGAAGTGGCCGAGCGCAGTATCGTTCAGCGCAGGCTTGAAAACTTGCAGGAGGACTTTGGTCGATTATCCATGTAGAATTTTGAGTATGAGACGAAGCTGGCAAACTTTGAGACCGACCAGATAGCCCTAAAGAGTGAAATAGCGGAGCAGGCCCGTAAGCACAGATGGGAGAACACCCGCGTTGGCTATAGAAACTTCAAGAATGTTGTGAACCAGTTGCGTTTGGTGAATCCCAACCTGGTTACTAAAGGGATTTGCCCCAACAAGTTTGTCTTTGGAGGCAACGTGATTAGAGACTGGAATGAAGAAACCGACCCTCCAGACTCGCCGTTTGCGGACATGCTAGAGGATTATGGCACCACCGGCTATCAGTCAGAGGGGGATGCTGATTTTCCCTATTATGAGGGGCCTTATTATCCACCTGGTTGCGATGGATCTGCGTGGACGTCGGGCCCGCCTCCCCTGGCCTGTGATACTCATGTTTTGATAGGAGGTGGCCGCCTAGGCCCTTTTATTTATTAGATTTATGCTTGCCTTGTTTGCCTCTTTTGAAGGCTTATGTTGCCATGGTTTGCATTTAGATTTCTGCATGGGTGACCACGCCTTTTTCTACGTATTGGACCCTATGTATTTTTATGAAATGAACATTTTGTGTGGATGACCACACTTTGTAATGAGCACTTATGCTCTTGTTGTCTTGCTTCGTTTTCTGGGACTTAGAGAATTCTCGTTTGTGGGTAGCCTCCCAAGGGGTATTGCCTGCGTGGGTTGTGAGTGTCATACTCTCGAGACGGCTGGGCGTCCGGTTTTTACTATCCTGGGGGCGTCCCCCCAAGTGGTAGTGATGGGCATCATGCCCGATTTTTGCCTTGGGCTTCTATGTACTCGTGAGAGAGACATTGGTGGATGAGTGACCGTAGTAGTGCCTGAGTATGCATCGGGCAACTATGGTCTCATGCGAATGATGTTGATGTAAGTTGTTGCTTATAAATTTGTTCATGGATAATGTGAAAACAACCATGGGTCTTTTAATTATGAATAATGGGAAAGTCATAGGCTAAGAGTCTCAATAAAGTATGGACATGATGCGAAAGCAACTAAGAGTCTTTGTTAAATAACTGGTAAACGACATAAATATGTAAATGGCATTAAAATGACTAAGATTTTTTTTCTCAAACAAACAGAGTTGGGTGTAGCTGGCTACCATCACTCGTTATCTTCATCGTCAGGGGATGGGAAGTAGAATTTCAGCTTGGAGATATTCTAGGAGCTCGGTAATGGGCGACCATCCATTGTTTCCAATTGATATGCGCTCCCTAGCATAGCAGCTTTGACTCTGTATGGTCCTTCCCAGTTTGGTCCCAACTTTCCGTGCCGGGGGTCGACTCTGTTGTTTGCGACTTCGCGGAGGACAAGGTCGCCCACCTTGATGGTTCGCTTCTTAATATTTTTATCATGATATTTGGCGACCATCTGGTTGTAGGCGTGCTTCCTGATTTCCGCATCTCGCGCGGTTCATCAAGTCCGTCATGTTCTTGTAGCATGTGATCCTTGTCATTAGCATGAGGATATTGCTCGGTTCGCTGCGATGGTATCCCTATTTCGGCTGGAATGACCGCTTCGTGGCCATATGTTAGGGCAAACGGCGTTTCTTTGGTTGCGGTTTGTTCTGTTGTTCTGTAAGACCAGAGTACTGATCCCAGTTCGTCTACCCATCTCCCCTTAGCGGCATCAAGTCTTTTCTTGAGCCCTTTGAGTATTATTCTATTGGCCAGCTCCACTTGCCCGTGGGTGGCTGGGTGTTCAACTGAGGTGGTTTTGTGTTGTATGTGTCAGTTCGCACAAAATTTCTTAAATTGATGGCTTGTGAATTGGCGGCCATTGTTAGTTATTAAGGTATGGGGGATTCCAAACCTGGTGATAATATTCTGCCAAGTGAACCTTTCCATGGCGTCGGTGGTTGTGGAGGCCACCGGTTCAGCTTCAACCCACTTGGTGAAGAAATCCACTTCTACTATTAAGAACTTACGTTGGTAAGTTGCTGTTGGGAATGGACCCAGAATGTCCATTCCCCAGATGTCAAAAGGCCATGGGGCGGCCATGGTTATGAGTTCGCTGCCCTTGGTATGTATTAGGTTCGCGTGTCTCTGGCAGCTGCCACACTCTTTAACCAGTTTTTCTGTGTCTTTGAGCATGGTGGGCCAGAAGTACCCAACTCCCTCTACTTTCTTTTTTATGGCGGTAGGCCCCTGATGGCTTCCACACATTCCTTTATGCACTTCTCTTAGTACGTAGTCTGCGTCCTCAGGTGGGACGCATTTTAGGCAAGGAGAAGAGAAACCTTTCCTATATAGTTGGCCTCCTCTTAGGAAGAACCTTCCTGCTCTTCGAATTACCTTCTGTGCTTCGTTTCTGTCACTAGGGAGGATATCGTGCTCCAGATATTGTCATATTGGTCTACGCCAGTCAGGGGCGACCTCTATAGGCATAACTTCTTTCTCAGCGATGGATGGTTCACGAAGTGTACTTTGGATGATTGAGTCTCGTCCTCCGTTCGATGTTTTTGTGGCCATTTTGGCCAATTCGTCCGCCCTTGCGTTGTGCTTTCTGGGTACGTGTGCGAAGGTGACCTTCATTTTGGTTTGCTCGATGAGCTTCTTAGCTTTTTCCATATACTGGAGTATGATTGGCTCCTTAGCCTCGTATTCTCCATTCATTTGTTGGACCACCAAGAGGGAGTCGCTATTGACTGCCAATGCTTTGGCGCCCATCTCTGCTGACAATTTGAGGACCCCGATCAGAGCTTCATACTCTGCTTGGTTATTTGTAATTGGGAAGCATATCTCAATTGATTGCTCAATGATGGAGCCATCTGGTGATTGTAGTGTAATTCCTGCGCCTCTAAGAGTTTTTGATGCTGCGCCATCTATGTTAGCCTTCCACACCCATTCTGGTGGCTCAGGGCCGGTCATCTCAGCCACGAAGTCTGCCAAGGCTTGGCCTTTGATGGCTTTCCTTGGTTCATATAGGATTCCGTATTGGCCTACATCTGGTTGCTCGATAATTTTTCTTAGGGGTTTGTCAGTTCTTACTATTGCTTGGTATTGTTGATAGTATTGTCTTAGTTTTCTCGTTGAGTGGAGTAGTGCAAAAACTAGCTTTTCTAGTTGGTGGTATCGTTTTTCGGCGCCCACTAAGGTTTTGCTAGTGAAGTATATTGGGCGTTGTTCATCTTGTTCATCAAGAACCAAGGCCGAGCTGATGGCGTCATCAGTGGCGCTTAAGTAGACATAGATAGGAGAATCCCTTTTTGGGATTGCTAAAGTTGGCGTAGATGCCAAGTAATTTTTTAGTGCTGTGAATGCCTGCTCGCATTCGCTTGTCCACTCAAATTTTTTGTTTGCTTTCAAAGTTTTGAAGAATGGGAGGCATTTATCTGATGACCTGATTCAATCACACATTTAACTGGATAAGTTCTTTATTGAATAAAATGGTTGAGGCACGAAGGCCTGTACATAATCTGAAAAATTCAAAAGACTAAACAAAAGCGTAAAGAGTAGGTGATGGTCGCCCATGGGACGACCATTCCTGGAGCCTTAGAGGCGTCCTTATTGAAGAGGCGCGAAGGCCTGTACATAATTCGAAAAATAGTAAATCAACAAACTTGAAGAACAAAAAACTGAAAAAGTAAAAGGCAGAAAGCAAGAAAGGGTGATGGTCGCCCAGGTGGCGACCATGCTCCGAGCCTTAGAGGCTTTCGTGGTGGTGATAGTCTACCTTGCCATGAACCTGTGCAAGGCAGCAATGCGACCATTGAGGCGCTGAACTTCCTTCACCGTCTTTGGTGACTTCATATCGAGAATGGCCTTGCATTGTTCTGGATTTGCTTCGATTCCTCTATGAGTAAGGATGAAGCCTAAAAATTTCCCACCATTGACTCCGAAAGCGCATTTGCTGGGGTTCAGCTTCATTCCATAATGTCTTAGTTGTGTGAAGATTTCTGCCAGATCTTGAAGGTGGGACGCATCACCCTTTGTCTTGACGACCATATCGTCAACATAAACTTCCAAGTTTCGACCTATGTTGTCTTTGAAGAACATGTCCATCATCCTTTGGTAGGTCCCTCCAGCGTTTTTCAACCCGAAGGGCATCACGGTGTAGCAATAGGTGCCCATCTCAGTAATGAATGAAGTTTTGTCGGTATCCATAGGATCCATCTTGATTTGATTGTAGCCGCTGAAGGCATCCAGGAAACTCATGGTATGGTGACCACACGTTCCATCCATGAGTTTGTCAATGTTAGGTAATGTCTTAGTTGTGTGAAGATTTCTGCCAGATCTTGAAGGTGGGACGCATCACCCTTTGTCTTGACGACCATATCGTCAACATAAACTTCCAAGTTTGGACCTATGTTGTCTTTGAAGAACATGTCCATCATCCTTTGGTAGGTCGCTTCAGCGTTTTTCAGCCCGAAGGGCATCACGGTGTAGCAATAGGTGCCCATCTCAGTAATGAATGAAGTTTTGTCAGTATCCATAGGATCCATCTTGATTTGATTGTAGACGCTGAAGGCATCCAGGAAACTCATGGTATGGTGACCACACGTTCCATCCTCGAGTTTGTCAATGTTAGGTAGAGGGGACCTATCCTTGGGGCAAGCCTTGTTTAAGTCTGTGAAGTCTACACACATCCTCCACTTACCGTTGGACTTCTTGACCAGGACTACGTTGGAAAGCCAGCTTGGGTACTTAGTTTCTTGAATGAAGCCGGCAGCTAAAAGTTTCTCTACTTCTTCTTTTATGGCGTCTTGCCTCTCTTGCCCGAATAGCCTTTTCTTTTGGATAACTCCTGGGCGACCATCGGTATTCAGGCGATGACAGATCAGCTTTGGATCTATACCAGGCATATCTGCGGGAGACCATGCGAAGATATCTATCGAATTTCTTAATAATTTGATCATGGCACGCTTAGTTTCTTCATCCAGCGCTGTGTTAACTTGCACGGTTTTTTCTGTTCCGGGGATAAGTTCTACGACCTCTAAATCACCCATCGGGGTTGGTCTTTGCAGGTCAACTTCGTCTCGAAAATCTTCAATTTCACATGCCAATACTTCTGCGTTTGGTCGTTCCTTCTTGTCCAAAGTAGGCGGAGGTTTTTTAACGGCCCCCAGACTTAGGGCGTAACACTTCCTGGCAGCCTTCTGATTGGCCCTCACTTGTCCTACCCCTTCTGGGGTTGGGAACTTCATCATTAAGTGTGCAGTGGAGATGACTGCTCTTGCAGCATTCAGAGATGGTCGCCCTAGAAGCGCGTTGTACGCTGATGGGGTGTCGACCACTATAAAGGGCACGTTTAAGCTTTTTGTTCTTTCCTTGTCTTCTCCGAGTGTCATTAGGAGATTGACCTTCCCCAGTGAGGTAATTGCATCGCCAGTGAAACCAGTGAGATTTTCGTCGTGTGGCTGCAGGTCTGCCATGGTCAGTTTGAGACGATCAAAGCAATCTTTATATAATATGTCAGCGGATGATCCTTGATCCACCAGTATTCTTTCCACCGTATAATCTTTTATTCGGGCTGTGATAACCATGGGGTCATCGTATTGGAGGTTGACATCGTGCAGTTCCTGATCGGTGAAGATGATTGGTTCCACCCATTCTTCTTTGCGAGGATCATGGTAGTCCAATTTAAGGACTGAACGTGAAACCCTAATTCGTTTGTGTGGGCGGCCAACATCATATTTCTCGAGTCCGCCTGAAATAACATGGATTACCCCAACTGGTGGGGTATCTTTCTGGGTTCGTCTCCCTTCCGTGTCGTCTGGTCGCGGCTTTTTCCTGTCATCGTGGCGAGGTTTATCTCAATCGTTTCTCCCCCTAGTCCTGTTATCCTTCTTAATGAACT
This sequence comes from Chamaecrista fasciculata, assembly GCA_003254925.1. NCBI lineage: Eukaryota > Viridiplantae > Streptophyta > Magnoliopsida > Fabales > Fabaceae > Chamaecrista > Chamaecrista fasciculata. The sequence goes on along the minus strand of QANZ01014681.1, from coordinate 57,513 downwards.
TGGACGGCAGGCGTCCTCTTTGGATCAGATCCTCAATGTCGTCTTTGAGTGCGATGCACTCATCAGTGATGTGCCCCTCGTCCCTGTGGTATCTGCACCACTTAGTGGTATCTACGTTCCTTCCCGGCCTCCTTGGTCGTGGCTCCTTCTTTGGCAGCAGATTAGAGTCCTTGATTTCTTCAAACACCTGTGTTTGGCTAACCGTCAGGATAGTGTATACCTAATGGCGACCACGTGGAGGGCCAGGCGACCTTGGCCTTCCTCGGGTATCTCTCTCACCACGTTGGTAGTCTCGTCACTTGCTGGAGTTACCCTGCCCATCCTTCTTATTGTCTCGCGCAGGATCTGCAAAACGTCTCCTCTGAGTTTGATCTAAGTCTTCCTTCATGATGAATTCCTCAATTCGAGCTAGGAGACTGCCGAAATCTTTTGGAGGAAGATATTGGAGCTCTCTTTGAGGATGACCTGGTTTTCATCCGGCCAGGAAGTTATGGACGGCAATCTTCTCGTCTAAGTCTTTGATGGTTATCAGGACTTTATTGAATCTTGCAAGGAAATTCCTCAAGGACTCCCCTATTTCTTGCCTTATGTCATTGAGTACCGCCATGGGTTGCTTGTAGACTCTGCTTGAGGCGAAGCGTTTCAAAAAGAGCTCCTCCAGATCTTTGAAGGAGTGGACAGATCCTGATGGGAGCTTGGCGAACCAATCTAGGGCTGGTCCCTGTAAAGTCCTTGGGAACAACTTGCATCGTTGCGGGTCCCCTAAGTTTGATATCTGCATGGCAGCCTTGAAACTCCTAAGGTGATCCTCCGGATCTTTTTCTCCATTATAATGGTCTAGCTTTTAGGGCATCTTATAGTTATGATCCATTGGTGCTGCCTGTATATGAGAGGCGCCAGGCACCCATCTGCTGGGGCTACTACCCCAATTTGTCCGGCTGTTGGGATAGTTGGCTGCATCGGATTGTACCACCCTGTGGGTACTGTTTGTTGGGCACCCAGTGGGGGGTATATGGGGTAGCCGCCATATCCGTAATAGGGGCCTTGGGGAGCCCATCCATAGTAAGCATACTGCTGCTGATTCATGACATTGGAAGGACCAGATCCTTCCATCGCTGGTGGTGCCGGAACCTGATTTGGCTTTTCCGGGTTAGTGGCTTCAATTTTTTCGTTATTCACGGGAGTATCCAAGTCTACGACCACTACTTTTCCTTTATCTTGGGCTGAAGGGACGTTTTTTCCAGCCAAGAAATCCTGGAATTGCTGCTGTAGAGCGACGATATCAATTCCCACAGAAGCTTTGAAAGCTGCGAAGAAGTCCTCTTGTGTAGGAGCAGGGACTCGGCTTGCGTTTGGTGGAGGGGGTCGCCTTGCTGCACTATTCGGATCAGGAATCACAGGAGGAATCTGAGGAGGTGGTGTGGTCGCTTGAGGGATGTTAGCAGAGTTTGGAGCATTGGCTCCGTCGGGCTGGTTGACAGAAACTCCAGGAGTAGCTTCCATTTGGTTCTCATTGAGAGATTCGTCCATGACTTTGCTGGTTCAGTGATTTTATCAATTACAATAGCATAAAAAGGAAAAACCCTAAATGTGGGTGTCCATGTGGAAAGATAGGTAAAACAAACCCTAATATTGGGCGGCCATGTGTGATATCTAACAATTTATTGATGAAAAGCACAGACAAGATGGATGTATGGATGCAGACAACGATCATATGAGTAAATCGCATACGTATGAACAAATCGAAGGCCTAACCCTAGGTAGCTGGTTTGGGCGGCCATTAAAACTGACCTAGACAACTATTTACATGAGAGCCATAGATGAGCATACAAGACAGGTTTAATCGATTAAACAGCCAAGCGATTATGGATGCGTGGATCATGGTGGGTTAACATATAAACAGCCATGTGAAAGAGATATGCAGATTAACCCTAGAGGATGGGCAGCCATGCTGAAGACATGTTATTTGTATGGTGTTTTGAACAATAATCGTAAAAAATTTATGAACTCTAGTGACTTATAACGATTACATGCTTGACAACCATGAGTGGAAACATTTAAACGTACGAAAGCCATAGGCAAATTTAAACGATAGTCCATTCAAATTTACAGCGGTAGAGTAAAGGTGGGAAGAAGACTTTCGTCCCCACAGACGGCGCCAGTGATGAACTAAGTTCTGGCCCGGGGGGCTTTTACCTGGTTCAGTGAGGAACTCTGATGACGATTTCCAGCAAAACAAAGAACAGCGGGGGTGCTGAACTAAGATTCTCCTCCGATGCCTAAGTCAGTAAGAGTATTCGAGAGTAACCAGTCTAGACTGAGTTAAGTGTGTTACCTTTAGTGAGTCTGCCTAAGCCTTTTTATAGCACGGGCGGCCATAGGCAGGTCCGAGATTTAGGGGATTCCGTTTCCTATTGGTTATAGGAGAATCCTTTTTGAGTTGATGCAGTCGTGAAGATATTTCTTGGAGATATCTTAGGCGAATCTTAACTGAATTCATATGCGCGATTGACTTATTCACCCACGTAAGATTGGATAAGCATGATGGTTGTTGCGTCTTTCATGATGTGGGACATGGCCTGGCGGCCATTCCCCTTAAATTGTGGGGCACTAGCGGCCATGCCCTTGGATGTTGGGGCATGGCCAGGCCATGCGCTTAAATATTGGGGCACGGCCGCTAGGCCATGTCCACGGTGGGGCATGCTTGTCCTTGCTCAGGGTATGCTTCCGTTGTTATTTTATCAACAGTCATTTTCTTCCACGGAAATTTCTTCAATCAATAATTTTATCACAAAAAGACAAGGCAACAAAAGTTCATCCGCCTTTTAAATCATAAAACTAGCAAATTCAACTCTCCATGCATTCACTAAAAAAAAAAAAAGAAACGCCACCAGATTTAAAAGCTACTACATACATGTTTTTCCCTCGATTAAAATGATTGAAAAATGGATCGGGTTGATGAGTCCCGAATCCTTGCACATCCAATTCCAATTGAAAATCCGTGTGTGAATGGCAAAAACGAAATGGTTATTAGGGAATAGTTTGAACGACGACGGAGATTGAAGAAGGAGAACGAGAACCGAAGCCGCCACAGAGAAGAGATGATAATCTAAAGCGATTGTTGCCGTTGACTCGAGGGGTCGAAGGGCGAGACCCCAGTCAACTTATGGTCCAACCCATCCAGAGAGAGAGAGAGGTTGTATTTCTGGGTAAATTCAGTTAAAATCTTATTTTATTTTTTTTCTTACGCTTTGATCTTATTATAAAAAGAAAATGACCTTAATATAAGAAAATAAAACTTTTGGGGAATGAAAGTTTATTTTTCCCTTTTTTTAACGGAAAAATGGATGGAAAACGTTTGAGGGACCAATTGTGCCAAGTTTTGGAAAATCGAGAGACCAATATGGAACAAGAAAATGACTGAGGGACCAATTTGAAACATTGAACATAACTGAGGGACCAAAATAAGACTTTGGCCAAATATATATATCTCATTTAATACAAATGTTAAAACTATAACTCTTCCCCCCAATCTTTCTAATTTACATTAAAACACTCTTCAAAACTCACATTCTCACCACTTTACTTTTTTTTTATTTCATTTTAATCTTTCCTATATTATTTATACTCACAAATTATTACTAGTTATATTATTAAAACTTTTTAAATATTTTATTTTAGTCCCTTGTTGCACTCGGGTATTACAACACACACCCACCTTTATTCACAATCCCAGTAATATATATTACCCGAGTGGATCAATATCTCATCAAATTAATGATTAACCACAAAGAAAAAAAAACATTTACAATTCTCTTTGTTAATCTATGTGACTTGTTAGCTTTTGTGTAAGGTAATATTGTAAATGAAACACCCCGATTTTTGAAAAAGGACTTATATATTTGAAAGAAAATGAAGTTTGGGTGATCTTAAATAATTATAAGAGAGTAATTTCTAAGAGGATGTTGGGGGAAGGGAATAAAGTAGGGTAAGATGAGTGGAAATATGGGGTAAATGTTGAGTGGGAATTCATAAGGGACTAAACTGAAAAGTATAGAAGTTAATGTAAATTTTGGTAAATGAGAGTTTGAGAACAATAAGAGGTATGAATATGATTTAAATGAGATGAGGAAATTGTATTGCGGAAAAGAAATAAGTTTTAAGGAGTTAAAGTAATTATTTTTACAAGGTAAGTAATGAAATATGATGGAGGAAAAGACTAGATTGCAAGTTTGGAAAAGTATTGGGGGTGTGAATGGAAAATTTGGTTAATTGTTGGAAGAGGTTTATTGGCTAGTGAGTGATATGGAGGGACTTAATTGTGAATTAATTGTGAAATCAAAGTGTGTTGAGGGAATGTTTTAAGAAGAATTAGGAAGTTTGGGGGGTAAAAGTATAGTTGTCCCCAAAGTTGATTAAAACTTGTTTATATGGATAGGGGGAGGATTATTTTTCGGGCAGAAGCAAAAATCAGAAGAGAAGAGGAAGAGAATGGCGGTGGAGAAGAGAAGGAGAGGAAATTGAGAAGGAACCTTGGCTAAGATCAAATTCAAGGAAAAATCTTCAAGTTTGGAGGATCAATTGGCTTTTGAGGTAGGGTTGCTCTTCTTTTCTCCTCCTTACAACTCCTCTTTATCTCCATCTTTGTTGGTTGATAATTCTGGTAAAGATGTGAATGATGAGGAAAGTGCTGAAATTTGAAAAGAATGATGATTATTTGATGTTTAGAGATTGTTTTGAGTTGAAATCGGAAGGTTTTATAAAATTATTTGCAATAAGAGAAGAGTATGAATTGTTAGGGTTTTGAATTGAATTCTTAAAAAACATGGTTTATAATTGTTGTTTTATGTGTTATTGAAGATTATTGATGCTTAAAACTAAGTTTTGGATGGATTTTAGCTTTGAAAAGATTGAATTTTGGCCAAAAACGCTGCTGCCATGTTCTGCTCTGTTTTTGCCCAGTTTTTCTGGTTTTCTGCAGAATTTCTGTTTTTGTTTATTTTTTTTAAAAAAATTCTGTTTTGGTCCAAATGTTATATTTTTCTTAAAATTGGATGTTTGGGACTATTTTGAGACAAAAACCCTTACAAGGAAAGATTTTGGAATATGAAATAAAGACCTTTTGGGAATTTGAAACATGATTATAATATGTGATTTGGAAGTTAAATGAATATGTGTGATTGATGGTACAATTGGGAAATGAAATTGTGTAGTTAGTTATTTGTTGAGTAAGAAAGGAGTTTTAAAACCAATGATGATGGATCATTTTGTATGGTTAGAAACTAAGCTTTGAAAATACTAGTGAGTATTTATATTATGAGAAATATTGTTGAATATTTGTATAATGAAAAGTATTATTCGCGAAGAGTATTCGGGTAACGGCTATGGTGGATTCCATAGTTGGCCTAAAGTGGATTCCTTAGGTGACAGACTGAGTGGTTTGTGCGCACACCAGGGGACGCTTCGGAAATCCTAGGTCGAGATGACCATTGGAAATTTAATCATGACATTGTTTATTATACTGACTATACCAATTGGTATCACGGGTGTCGGGTGCCCCGCAGGCACGGTCGGTAACATAAGTGTTTTGGAATTGTACTGTGATAAATGTGAATTTTGAAAGAAAGCCAGTTTTATAGTACTGTGATAAATGTGAATATTATGTAAGTATTATTATTATTATATTTATTTTGAAATTGTTCTGTTAAGTATAATATTTTGAAAGAAAGATGATATGATGATATTTATTGTGTTGAGAACGGCATGTGAATAATATTAAGAAATGTTATAATGTTATAAATTCTGACAATTTTGTATTGAAAGTTGATGTTGTTTGAGGATTGGTGGTAAAGTAGAAGAATTGTAACTCTACTGGCGAATTCTCACCCTATTCCACATTTCAGCTTCTGTTGTACAGGACCGTGCAGGTACCGAGTCGAATTCTGGTTAATTCATTGGCTGAAGGTTTGCACCCAGTTTTGTGTTTTCTATTATTTTATTTTTTTTGGTAGGTTAAAGGTTGATAACTTTAGTTATATTTGTGATGTTCTAGCCCTGCGTGGCTGTTCTAAGGGCGAAATTTTTGTATTTTGCTATATATAGACGAGGTAGATTCTATAGTGAGATGTAATCTTGTTTTATATTAGAAGGTGTTACAGTAAAGCATAGTTCACTTCACATCAACCTCAACCTTTTTATTAGACAGATTCAGCACTTTGCCTTCAATTTCCATTGACCATCGTATAGTAACTGATATTGAAAGCTTTGTGTGTATTGATATTGTGGTGAGCTATGAGCTTGTCCCTCACAATCTACTTTTACTTGATGATTATTGATTATATTTTGAAATAGAAATCACAGTAATATTGAACTTATGGCTTGAAAAAAATGTAAAAAGATAGATATAGAAAAAGATTAATAGAATTAATGGACTATAGCTAGATTAATGAAGGCGATAGAAATCACAGTAATATTGAACACGGTATCTCTTTCTGAAAATCCTCTTAGCAGCACGGATGGAGCCCTTAAGTTGTGTTAAAGTGGTGAGATATAGGGTGTGTTTGGATTAGAAGTAGGTAATGAAATGATGATTTTATGTAATGAAATGGTAATGAGAAAATTATGTAATGAAAATGGTGTTTGAATTAGTTTGAGATGTAATGAAAAAAATAGGATGTGAAATTATGAAAAAGGGTATGTAATGATTGTGGTTGGTTGAAATAAATATATGGTTTTTTTAAATTGTATAGGGGTAGAATTGATAATTGATAATGGAAATAGATAGAAATAAAAAAA
>QANZ01014681.1:27654-47947 GCA_003254925.1 Chamaecrista fasciculata | reverse complement strand
TTAGTATAGGGTTTAGAGGGAGTAATTCTTCTTTCACCCCAAAAGAATAAAATTATTTCAAAACAATCCCTAAAAACATGGAATTTTTCAACATGAAATTTAATATATTAAAAATAATTATTTATTGCGTCATCCGGTCCAAACATCCGGTCCGACCGATTCAACCGATCCGACCATGAACCGAACATTTGTCCGAGTCTTTGTCCGGTTCGGTTATGACAACACTGGTCGTATTAAACATGAGAGTGAAATCATAACAAATTAAGGGTATTACAAGGCCACATGAATTATTTTTTAATTATATTCGTTCATTAATTCTCACATATGTATGAGTGATTCTTTTTAATTTATTAGCCTAATCTTTTATTTAATTTTCCTTCTTTTAGCCTACATAATTATGGATTCACCACAAATTTAATTAGATATATACTAATTTTTAAGGACTAAAACATATACACATGACAACTCTTTTCTCATATTAGAAAGTTATTGAACACTGTAGTTCTTGACCCAATTTTATTTTATTTTTTAGAAACTGTTGTACTCATTCTAAAAAGAAATTAAAATCTTTTCAACATATCAATAAAACAAATAGTTTTTTTCTTCTTTATGTAACTTTTTATTGTTATTGATATTAAGTATCTCATTCTTTTTGTCATGATTATTTATGAATAAATTTTGATTTACTATCTTAATAATGAGCTTTTGTAAGAGATGGTTAGAGAGAGAGAGAAGAAGTTGTGCTTTTGGAAAAATTCAGTTAAAATCTTATTTTTTTTTCTAACATTTTGATCCTATTATAAAAGGAAAAGGACCTTAATATAAGAAAATAAAACTTTTGATGGATAAAAGTTTATTTTTCCCTATTTTTTAACGAAAAAATGAAGGGAAAACGTTTGAGGGACCAACTGTGCCAAGTTTTGGAAAACTGAGGGACAAATATAGAACGAAAAATAACTGAGGAACCAATTTGGAACATTGAGTATAACTGAGGGACCAAAATAAGACTTTTGTAAAAAATATTTGATAAAGCTAAGGTGTTAAAAGTGAAAATATTGAACTCCCCCATATGAAGACCAAAACTCAAGTCATGGGATTAAAATTTGCAATTATATATACCAACTCCCCTATACAATAATTTTATGGCAAAAGCATCTACTAAATTATGGGGTAAGTTTTAGTTGTATCATTACATCTTTTTGTGGTCAATAATACCCCAAAATTTTCACATTTAATTCACTTGTACCACAATGCGTAACGTCGTCTAAACATTATTGGAAAATATGATATCATACTGTCATCACTATATTAGGGATGCATTTGAAACAAAATATTAAAGTTTTGGAATATAATTAATGCGAATGTGAGATTTTGAGGGTATAATTAATCGACAACAAAATAAAAAAGAGAAAAAAGTCATTTGTCACATCACCATTTACCGTTGACAGCTTAAACGACGTTAGGCATTGAGGTAAAATTGAGTCAAATGTATAAGTTTGGAGGTATAATTTACCACAAAAAAATAATTAAAGGTACAACTCAAACTATCCCTCTAGTTTTGAGGCACCAGTAATACTTTTGCCTAATTTTATTTTTAGGGTAAATTACACTTTGGTACCCTGTGGTTTGATCCTATTTCACTTTGGTACCCTGTGGTTTGAAACTTGACACTTTGGTACCCTGTGGTATTCTCCATTAACACTTTGGTACCCTTTGGGGTTATTTTGTAATTTTAACCATAACAAATTTTGCAAAAATTACATATTGACCCCAAAAAATTTTCAAAAATTACAAATAGGTCCCTGGATACATATTATCTAGGGACTAAAATGAAAACTTTTAAAAAATTTTGGGGTCAATATGTAATTTTAGTAAAATTTGTTGTGGTTAAAATTACAAAATAAACCCAAAGGGTACGAAAGTGTTAATGGAGAATACCACAGGGTACCAAAATGTCAAGTTTCAAACCACAGGGTACCAAAGTGAAATAGGGTCAAACCACAGGGTACTAAAGTGTAATTTACCCTTATTTTTATACTTGTATATTTTCAAAACCTAAAAAAATTTCTCCTTAACCAATGCACCCTTAGAAAAACCCTTAACAAAATAAATGTGTTAGCTTTATTTCCTCCACTTAAGATATATCGATCATCACATTTAGATCTGATTATAAGCCTGAAAGCTCGATCCAACTCGATCTATCCAATTAAAATAAATGAAAAAGAGGCTGAATTTTAAAAAGCTCGATTTGAAAAGAGACCAAACTCAGACTTTTCTAAGCCGACCCATATTAATATATATATTGTGTAATATGTTATATTATAATATATACCTTAATATACAATTATATAAATATAATATAATATAATATAATATAAGATATATTTTAATAATATATAACTAATTATTTATTAACTTGAAAGTGTCGCACCACGGCCACATTCATTAATTCATTGTCAAATTAATATCCTACTTTTTTATACACCCAAATCAATTATCCTATTTATATTAATTCCACAACCACAATTTTAATTTCAAATGACAATTTCCAAATCAATTCTTTTCCTTTTCTCTTATTATTTCCTTCACTCCTTCCTTCATCGCCATTCAATTCCAGACTTCCCGTGAGCTCAGTAACTCCACCACATGGAATTCTTTTTTTTGGCCGTACCACCACATGAAATTTAAAACTCCAATTTTTAATTGAATCATCTAATTCTTATTCCACATTCAATTATCTTGCTGGGCGCTGGTGTTTCTCCCTTATAAGTCCCTCGCAATTCCTCTCTTCTACAATCTCACCCTCGCAATTATCTTTACTTGCTACATAAAAGAGGTCCGAAATTGAGCCGAGTTTATCCCGAAAGAAAACGAGTTCGGGTATGATTTTTATCTCCTAAAGCTCGACATGTGATTAAGTCCATTTGAACGAGTAGATAGAGAGGATCACTAAGATTTCGTGATTCGCTGTGAACTTATTCCAAATTCAATCATGTTCCCAAGAGTATTAATTTTAAAAATATAAAATTAAATTTTTTGTATCAAATATTTTACATATATTATTTTAAAGACTATACCTTAGTATTATATGTAATATACAATTCGAATTCTAAAAAAAATTTTAGACTATAATTAAATATCATAGAGATTTTTAAAATTTTCTTATCCAGAAAACAGAACAAAATTGATTATTGTTATGTCTGTATAACTTATTTTTAAGTATATTTTTAATTTTTTAATCAATTTTTTAAAAAATTAAAATACATTTTTTATTACATTAATTATCTTGCATTAAAAATTATAATTTGAAATTTATTCTAAATTATATTAGATAAGAGTATTTTTTCCAAAAGAAAAAAATTAATACTAATAACTTCTTTATTATGTTTTAAAAAATTGAATGCTCCTTGGTCAGTCTGTGCACACTATTTTTTTCTTTGGCTTTCTGGAGTCCCTGATTATGCACATGGGTTTGCAAGATTGGATCTATACGAACATCCATGAAAATTAATAAATTAGTAGTATATCACAATTTACAACAATCAAGACTAGATCCATACCAACAACAATGGAAATTAGTAAATCACACTCCCCCTCCACACACTGTCTGTTTGTCTCTCAATATTATTGTACCATTTTAGGGAAAAAGTTTAGTCGATAAATTTTACATTTACTTTCTAATGTTTTTTTTGCGGTCAATTTTTTCTCTAATATTTTATATTTTAGTCAATTTTATCATTTGACTAACTTCTTTCCATAAAGTAATGACAAACTTTATTGTGTTTTTTAATAAGTTAGAATTTGAGTTACTTTTTTATCGATTTTATATTACATGCCACTAGCTAAATGTAATCTATATTTAATATTTGGTTAAAGTAAAAGTAAACTCAAAGGATAAAATCAATCAAAATATGAAATATTAAGGGAAGAATCGACCAAAAAAAAAATACATTTAAAATGCAGTTGAAAGTTGATGTAAAGTTTAGAGATAAAAAATATACTTTTGTCTTATTTTATTTTTATAAAATTTCTAAACCAACTCAATCATGCTTGACACATTGCTTGTGTCCCGAAACCCACTCAGGACATTTAGGGCTGAAATAGCACCCGACCACCCTCGAATTTAGAAGCTCAACCATGGGTGCGAACTTGATGCACCTAGGCGTCTTGTATTGGCTAATCGATGTGCCTAAGCTAATTGCATAGTCCATGAGCTTGTCAAATGTCCCTTGTTCTACTATCTTGATCTCTAGTGGCCCAATTGTCTTGTTCGACGTGCGTGCCCAACGGTACTCACTATTCAGAGACTCCTCAATGGTTAAGCAGCAATCCTCGTACACACACATGGGAATTGGCAGAGTCAACTCCTTCTTCACGTTCAGCTCCCAATACACCACGTAGTGCCCCGGCACTGTCGTCGTTGTGTCCGTGTCCGCGTAGCTCGTGTAATCTGCCACATTGACGTCAAATGATCCCAAATGTAATGTCACTGCTCTCTTAATAGCTTGTTGAAGCTCCATCTCGTCTGTATGTTCAGTGTCGATGCTCAAAGCCACATTTTTTCGGTTGACGAAGTTGAATTGCGGAGCCTTGTTCTTGAATCCCGCCACTCTCAACACGTCTCCCATTTTGTACCTATAAAGCCCTGAAATTCAAATTTCATATTGAATCACTACATTGTATATATAAAGTTGGCTCAAGTGCAATTTTGGTCCCCTAACTTTCGTAAAGGTCTTAATTTGGTCCCCTAACTTTTTTTGTTGCAATTTTGGTCTCCTAACTTTCATAAAGGTCTCAATTTGGTCCCCTAACTTTTTTTGTTGCAATTTTGGTCCCCTAACTTTCACAAAGGTCTCAATTTGGTCCCCTAACTTTCGCAAATGTCACAATTTGGTCCCTTAACTTTTTTTGTTGCAATTTTGGTCCCCTAATCTTGAAAACGTCTCACTATTGGTCCAAAGTGAACTTCTAAGTCATGAAAACGTCTCCGCATAATGGTCATTTTTTAATCCATTTTACCCATATTTGTCACGTCATCAGCCAACTCAGCCTGCTAGATCAGCACTAACGGCAGATGATGAATGGAAAAAGTGCACTTGGGACCAACAGTGAGACGCTTTCAAAAGTTAGGGGACCAAAATTGCAAAAAAAAAAGTTAGGGGACCAAATTGAGACCTTTGCGAAAGTTAGGGGACCAAAATTGCAACAAAAAAAGTTATGAGACCAAATTGAGACCTTTGCGAAAGTTAAGGGACCAAAATTACACTTAAGCCTATAAAGTTTGAACCTCTCTCGAGGGTACATTATGATTTTATTACCAGCAAAAGTTGTGACGACGAGCTCGTATTCTTGGTCGAGCTTAACGTCCACAAGGTCCACTAGCTCTTGGTGAGGCTCTAAGTCGTTGATGACGACTTCGCCATTAGTTTTGATGACAGGGAGGAATTCGAAGTAGCCCATAGTGGGGATGAAGGTGTAAGCAACATCGTTTGAGTTGCAGAGAGGGTTGACGTTGATTCCGAAGAAGCACTCGCTAGAAGCGTACAAACTGCTAATGAGAGGGAGGCCATTGCTGTAGTAATCAAGTGTGGGAATGTACTGAGACATGGTCCCCGTGACAATGGTATCCACATACTTGGCGTTGGGCCACAACCTCTGTATGATCCCCTGCCAACTACATTTGTTGAACTCAGATTCCAAAATATTCGCGAGATTCGGGTTGGGTTTGAGGAGGATGGTCATGACAGATTCGCGCACAAAGGGGTCGGTTATTTGCGAGTTAAGAGTCCCAGTTTGAATGTCGTTACAGAGAAGGGTCCAGTGTTCTTGAAGGAAGTGGATAACGCGGATTAAAGTGGTGGCAAAGATGGCGCCAATACGAAGTACAGTGTTGTTTTGGCAAAGGCCACAGAGTAATTGGGAGTACATAGACTGGTAGGAGTCAAGGCAAAGAATTGTGTTAATGGGGCTTGTATAGTTAACATAAGGATTTGTGAGGGTCACCTTCTTGAAATGGGGGCTATTGTACAAGCTAGAGAGTGCAGGACGAGCCAAGAGCCCTCCAGGCATCTTAACCTCAGATTGTGTGAATAGAAAGTACATTCCTTTTCCTTTTTCAAGACCAGGAATGAACCGACTCACCATAGACATGCTTAAAAATAGGTTCTTTCTCTCTTGCTCCTCCTCGGTCAGAGGTATTTGCTTGTTCTCTCCTCTCGATGTACCAGAGCTATATAAGATAGATCGAATCGTAAGATTGGATTGGATTGTAGATCGTAAGATTTTACAACTTTTTTTTAAATATATATATATAGTGACATAATATATTTTAAATATCTACAAATAATTAAAGTTTTGTCATAGAAATAAATAACCAATATTTATACATATAATTAAAGTTGTAAAATTTAAGAGTTCAAGTAAACTCGAAAAGAGAGTGTAAAATAGTAATGTAAGCTTGAATCGAGAGTTCATCTTAATATAGATAGTATCTAATTTAAATACATCAAAACATTCTCATTTTACTTTTTTTGTTTTATTTTTCATTATTTATACATTTAACTATATAAATAACGTACATAATTAAAACATAAAAAGTCTTTTATAAACATAAAAATTATTTAAGATTCGTCATATTTCAATAAAATATCTCATAAGTCATTAAACAATTTTCAGAGAAAAAAAAATAGAAGTCATTAAACAATTTGATTTAAAATCATTTTCATGAAATGTAAATTACCATAACAAGATCATAGGAAGAATGAGATATAAAATTGTAAGATCGAGATCTACGTGAAGTCCTACTAACTTTAGATCTTATTTAAAATCAGAATCAATTTATCTAAATGAAATCGTAACATCGTATGATCTTATATTTAAATCTAGATCTTAACATGAAACACTGAATACTACAATTATATACTATACATACTTTATAGGTCAAAAAGTCATTTTGGTCCTAAATGTATGTCCTAATGGCCTAATATTCATTTTGGTCCTTTATGTTTCAAATTGTTCAAATTGGTCCTAAATGTTGGCAAAATATTTCATTTTCGTCTCAAATTATTAAATTTAGTCATATTCCTCTCATTTCTCAATTCAAATTCAACGGGTTTGTCAAGAGTAACTCGTATCTTTAAATTCGTCGTATTCAAACTTGAAATGAGAGAGATATGATCAATTTCAATTGTTTAAATATAAAACGAGTGGTCTACTTTAATTTAATTTCAAAATCCATTTGACCTTATTTACTGACGGCTTTAAAGGGATAGTTCTGAACTTGTCACGTTGAAACTTTTTTTTGTGGCCAATGCCGCATTGAAACTTGAAACTAGAGAAATATATATGATCCTATTCAATAATTTGATGTCAAAATGAATGAAACATTATACCAATACTTACAACCAATTTAAACATTTTGAAATATAATAGACCAAATGAAAGTTACGACATACATTTAGGACTAGAATGACATTTTAACCTACTTTTTATAACCCTAAAATGTTTGATGAATTACGTACCTAGTGAGGAATTCAGAGATGGGGTTGCAGCAGAGGATGGGGGAGGTGTCGCCATAGACGATGCGTGTGATGTCAGGCTCGATATCCTCGTAGGACACGACGGGGACGAGTTTCTTGAACGAGTGGCGGTCGGTGCGGCCGTCGAGGTGGTGGCGTCGGAGGTACTCGACGTCGGCATTACGTGAGAGGATTTCGGAGAGGACAGTGTTTTGGATTTGGTCGGCGTTAATGGTGGCATGTTCGATGAAGTCGAGGACTTTCTTGTTGTCCTCCAAATCGCTAGAGTTCAACATGGTGGTTGGAAATGAAGGAAGAATGTAATATATATTGGGTGGGGGGAAGCAGATCTGGCCTTAGAGAAGTCATCGACACAAGGAGATATTTATATATAGAGCACAATCTCAGGCTAAGTGGGAAATTGTTGAACACTGTAGAAAATATATTTAGGTAATTAAGGATATTACAATTAGAAAATTTATTGAAGTAGTTGAATAAGGGACAAAAGATGAATGGAAATGGATACAAGGAGATCAGATTTCGGCTTTTTATAAAAATTAAAAAAATAATTAATTAGCACAATATTCAAGTATTAAAAAGTAGGGTAAATTACACTTTGGTACCCTGTGGTTTGACCCTATTTCACTTTGGTACTCTGTGGTTTAAAACTTGACACTTTGGTACCCTGTGGTATTCTCCATTAACACTTTGGTACCCTTTGGAGCTATTTTGTAATTTTAACCATAATAAATTTTACAAAAATTACATATTGACCCCAAAAAAATTTTAAATTTTTCATTTTAGTCCCTATATAATATGTATCCAGGGACCTATTTGTAATTTTTTGAAAATTTTTTGGGGTCAATATGTAATTTTTGAAAAATTTGTTATGGTTAAAATTACAAAATAGCTCCAAAGGGTACCAAAGTGTTAATGGAGAATACCACAGGGTACCAAAGTGTCAAGTTTTAAACCACAAGGTACCAAAGTGTAATTTACCCTAAAAAGTATTATCCAGATCTAAGAAGTACCGACACGCCTGTTTGATGGCGTGTCCATGTGTCCAACACGTGTCGGACGCGTGTACAACACGCGTATGACACGTGTCCGACACGAAATGCTGATGACAGACACGGGCACGACGATAATGGCGAAGCAGCGAGGATAGAAGAGCGACAATGAGATGGGTATTGGGTAGATCTGAAATGAGAGTTGATTTGTTAAAAAGATTGGGTTGATTTGTGGCCGTTGGATTACACAAACAGTCAAGATGGTCCACCCTTTTCTTTAATGTTACTGTGTTGTGCAGCTTTATATATTTTTTATAATAAACAAAATGCTTTAATTTATTAAGACACCAAAAGAGGGCTGCTTCGTCGGCAGCTCTTCCACACCAAACAAAAGAACAAGATTGGATTTGAGATTCTTTCTATTAATATATACACNATAGTAAACACGCTAATAATATGATAACCATTAATTTATCTCCATAAATTAATTAATATGTTCAAAACATATTTATAAAATGATTGGCCCTAGGGCACAATCTCCAACAGTAGATGAGGGGATGAGAGAAACAGAAGCAGAACCTGCTGAAGGAACACTTGGGGAAGGCAGCATATAAAGTGTAGAGGAACTAGTTGAAGACTTGGGAGAGGGTTGTGAACTAGGCAGAGAATTTGGGGAAGGGAGAGGTGTAATGGGTGAATGGGGAGAAATTCCTGTACCTGAAACAACAACAGCAGAAGAAGACTGTCTAACAGCAGGATTAGTAGACAAATTATTCACTTGTGTAGTACATGGTGCAGATGATGTGGTAGAGGAAATTAAAGGAATCGCAGGCATAGTACAATGTGACATAGCAGGTGATGAAGAGATAGTGGAAATAATAGAGGATGAATTAGAAGAAAATGGAAATGAAAATTCATCAAAGAGAACATCTCTAGATATATAAATGCGATTATTTGGTCCTAAACACTTGTAGCCTTTATGCTTAACACTATATCCAATGAAAGTACATTTAACAGAGCGAAATTGCAGCTTAGAATGATTATAGGGACGCAAATTGGGAAAACAAGTGCAGCCAAAGACTTTAAGAGCAGTATAATCAGGACATTTGTTAAATATCATTTCAAAAGGTGATTTAGAAGCAAGAATTTGAGTTGGCAGCCTGTTAATGATAAGGACAGCAGTAGAAAAAGCTTCATCCCAAAAAGACATAGGTAAAGAAGATTTTGCAAGTAAAGTTAAACCCATGTCAACTATATGTCGATGCTTACGTTCAGCAAGACCATTCTGCTCAGGGGTGTGAGGACATGATATACGATGTTGAATGCCATGATTAGTGAAAAAGTTTGTTAAAGCAATGAATTCACCTCCTCCATCTGATTGAAATGATTTTATTTTAGTGCTAAATTGATTTTCAACCATATTTTTAAAGTCAATAAAGGCTTTAGCTACATCAGACTTTCGTTTGAGAAGATAGAACCAAGTAAAGCGAGAATAGTTATCAATGAAATGAACATAGTAGTGATAACCATTGTGAGAAGGTGTTGAGGCAGGACCCCAAACATCTGAGTGAATTAATTCAAGGGGTGCAGTGGTGTGAGACAGTGAGGCAGAAAAAGGAAGTTTATGAACTTTGCCTAGAGGACAAGCTGAACAAAAGAAATTTTTATTTATAGTTGAATTGGACACATTTCAATTTTTCAGAACATAAGAAACAGTAGTGTGTGAGGCGTGTCCAAGTCTGCAATGCCAAAGATCATAAACAGAAGATGAATGATGAGAAGAAGAGGACTGTGATGTAAGAGCATAGCTAGGCTGTGAAGGAGCAGAGGAGTGAATAACTGAGAGATTGTCAAAAACGTACAAACCATCCCTAACAACCCCCTTGAGCAAAGTCTTCCTGGTAGCCTGACATTTAACAAGACAAAAATTAGGATGAAACTCAAAGAAAACATGGTTATCTACATTTTAAGTTGAATGATACGAGCCTTAGTCTGTGAGGCAAAAAACGACTCAAGTTTGGCCCATACTTGAGCAGAAGTGTCACACCCGACCATCCTGGTTAGCATGCCATCAGTCATGGATGCGAGAAGCCAGGAAAGAAGCAGCTGATCTTGCTGCTCATGAGTTAGGAAAGCATCATTGATTTTGCCAATAGCCTCATCAGCAGGAGAAGCAAACTTGGGTGGGATAAAAGGATTGATGGAAATGAAATTCTGTAGCTTATAACATCGAATGGTAGCTACAGCTTGCTGTCGCCACAGAAGGAAATTATCCTCACTCAACTTCACAGAGACCAAATGAGGATCAAATTTGGAATTCTGTAAGGTGACAACTGATAAAGGAGCTGAAGCAGGAATAATTGTAGGAGATGATTGAGAGGATGCAGAAGAATCGGCCATTAGATCGTGAATGCTCTGATACCATGAAAGGATTTGAATAAAATGAATAATTTCAGCTCATCTATTAATGATGTTGATACAATACTATATAGGGAATACAGAATTCTACTAGCTTCTAGAGCAGCAGACGAAAGCTAAGGAAAATGGACAGCTGTAGTACAGACAAAATACATTGCCACCTATACAGGAATATGCTAACAGAAAAGGAAATAATAGAAAAGGAAACAAATCACAGTGAGTTATCAAAACGGATTTTCTGCATAATGGGATATACTCTATTATTTATAACTCTGAATTCGTCGCATTCGAATTTGAAACAAGAGAAGTATAATCAATTTTGTTTGTTTGACCACAAAACGAGCTATATACTTTTAGAACCAATTTTATCTCGTTTGCTAATGGCCAAAATTCACTAGAGAAAATAATATTCGAGAACTCTAAACTCAGTCACGTTTAAACTTGAGACAACCCATAACTAAAATAAAACATGACCAATTTAAATATTTTGAAACATAATAATAGACCAAAATGAGCATTAGAACATATATTTATGACCAAAATGACCATTTAACCTAATACCAATAATGGCGTCAGATTTAATTCTAAAACTGAAATTGGCAGAATGTTTAGACTAGAGTAAAGAAATGAAAACGACTTAGATTGACACACTTCAACAAAAACTGCACTTTGAAACTAATTAAAGTGAAGAACAAAAAGAGATATATTAGTCAACAGTCCGATAGGCTTCAAGAGCGTCACCACTTAATCTGCAAATCCTCCAATCTTGCATGACCTTAGCACCCATTCCCTCATAGAACTTGATACCATTCACGTTCCATGTAGTTGTATTCCACTCAACTCTACCATAACCCATCTTCACTGTTTGTTTGGCCACAGCCGAAAACAGCATTTTACCGAAACCTTTCCTCCTATAACCCTCTCTCACGAACAAATCTTCGATATTGAACCCAGGCTTACCCATAAACGTCGAGTAATTCGGGAAGAAAAGCACAAACCCTGCGATAACAACATCATCGCCCTCTGATTTGAACGATTCTCTCTCCGGATCCTGAATTGGAAGGTCGTCGTCAATATTCGAAACCCTAACGGAGGGCTTGTATAGCGGATTCAATTCTTCAGGGAAGGGATTGGGAGAAACCTCAAGAATGAAAATGGTCCAGGAATGGAAGGGCTGGTAGTTAAAGAGTGTGGAGGAGAGAGCGAATTCTGTTGCGGAGAATGCATGAGAGAGGCCATAGAAGACAGCCATATGATGGATGAGCTTGTGGATTTGAGGGACGTCCAATGGGGTCGCGAGACGAATGCGAGAGAAGAGACGGTGACCGACGGGGGAGGATTCCGGCAATACAACGGTCGGAGGTGGTGCGGCGTCACCCATTGATTTGTTAAGGGTGCATTGATTAAGGAGAATATACTTTTTAATACTTGCAAGGTTTGGAAATATACTTGCGTTTTCTAAGGGAGAGTTGGTATATATAATTGCAAATTTCAATCCTATGACTTGAGTTTTGTCTTGGGGGAGTTCAATGTTTTCACTTTTAACACCTTACCTTCATCAAATAGTTTTTGAGACTTTAAGACGTTTTAAATTGCCTTGGTACGTTTGAAGATCTAGATAATACTTTTTAATACTTGAATATAATTGCAAATATCAATCTCAGGCTAAGTGGGAAATTGTTGAACACTGGTCGGTTGCTGTAGAAAATATATTTAGGTAATTAAGGATATTACAAGTAGAAAATTTATTGAAGTAGTTGAATATGGGACAAAAGACGAATGGAAATGGATACAAGCAGATCAGATTTCGGCTTTTTATAAAAATTAAAAAAATAATTAATTAGCACAATATTCAAGTATTAAAAAGTATTATTCAGATCTAAGAAGCACCGACACCGACACGCCTGTTTGATGGCGTGTCTATGTGTCCAACACGTGTCGGACACGGACACATGTACAACACGCGTATGACACGTGTCCGACACGAAATGCTGATGACAGACAGGGGCACGACGATAATGGCGAAGCAGCGAGGATAGAAGAGGGACAATGAGATGGGTATTGGGTAGATCTGAAATGAGAGTTGATTTGTTAAAAAGAGTGGGTTGATTTGTGGCCGTTGGATTACACAAACACTCAAGATGGTCCACCCTTTTCTTTGATGTTACTGTGTTGTGCAGCTTTATATATTTTTTAGGCCAAAGTGTGAATTTGGTCTTATAACTTTGCTTCAGTTCCCAAATCAGTCCTATAACTTTTTTTGTCTCAGATTTGGTCCCATAAGTTTTGAAAAGTTCCCACCGTTAGTCCTATGAATAATTTCGTTTATTTATTTTGTTAAATATGACGTGGCACCATGACTAGGATGCTGACTTGGATAAGTGGACTGAAAAAGGACCATTCTGCAACAAATAACAACATTTTAAATGAAAATGAGATTTTTACCAAGGACCATTTTTAAAACCCTTGTAAGTTGTATCATTAGCATCTTCCTCACCTCGACGCGCCGCCAACGTTCATCTCCTCAGATTCCTCCTAACTGATTATACTTGCCGGAAACTCTTGTTGAATGCCGCCCACGCCTCCTCCACAACGTTGACGAACTCGCCGGGGTAGGGGAGGGACGGTAGCGGCGGGTCTTCTCCTGTTGGCTCTGGCGGTGGTCGAAAGCATCTTCCATGGTGGAGTCGACGGCGGCGGAGTAATCAAATGGTGAGCTCGATGACGGAAGAAGTACACATCTTGCCGTTATAGAAAATGGTGAGCTTCTGCAGATTCTGATTTGGGGTTTCACTGATTGCTTGATCTTCTTCTTCTCCTTGTTTTTCCATTTTGGTCATGCAATGAATTGTGAAGATGAATTAATGAATGAATTGACCCAACAAGAGCTTCCGGCAAGTTCAGTCGGTTTGGAGGAATCTGAGGAGATGAACGTTGGCGGCGCGGGGAGGCGAGGAAGAGATTAGTGATACAAGGGTTTTAAAAATGGTCCTTGCTAAAAATCTCATTTTCATTCAAAATGTTGTTAGTTGTTGCAGAATGGTCATTTTTCAATCTACTTATCCAAGTCAACATCCTAGTCATGGTGCCACGTCATATTTAACGGAATAAATGGACGGAATTACTCATAGGACTAACGGTGGAAACTTTTCAAAACTTATGGGACTAAATCTGAGACAAAAAAAGTTATAGGACTGATTTGGGAACTGAAGCAAAGTTATAGAACCAAATTCACACTTTGGCCTATTTTTTATAATAAACAAAATGCTTTAATTTATTAAGACACNATTTATAATTGTGTTGGAATGTGTATGATATGGGTGTTTAAGTGTAATTTTTTCAGCATTTATAATTAAATTATAATATATATATTATATATATGCCTTGTCGTGTCTTCTAATTTTAAGAACTGACGTGTCGATGTGTCTGTGTCCGTGTCATGTCTCGTGTCCGTGTCCGTGCTTCTTAGCCTTCATCAAATATTTTTTGAGACTTTAAGACGTTTTAAATTGCCTTCGTACGTTTGAAGATATAGTGCACATGTTATTACATAAATACAATTGATTGAGGAATTATGTTTTAAAGTTTTTCTTAACTTCAAATTAATCTTGTATTACTTTGTTTTGTTAAATTAAAAATATTTGGTCCATCCAGTTTCATTGAAATTATACTCTGATCTAGTTTCTATATTTTTAATTACATATGATTTATTGCTTAGAGTTTATCATTTTTGTAATTTCATCCTCATCGGTTTAACATTACTAACTTCTTTCATCCTATGCCTAGTTTTTTAAAAGTTCTATTATTGGTCTCTCTTTATTCAATATGATTATATCTCTCTCATTTCGAACCTGAATACAATTAAATTAGAGTTACGGATTAAATGTGATGAGTTCTGCTTTTTTTGTCCAGTTTGAGTCATCAACAAATGAGATTAAATTGAACATAAAGTCGAGTTCAAAAATAAGCCACTTGTTTCATGAATTTAATCTCATATCTCTCTCGTTTTAACTCCGGATCCAATAAAATTAAAGTTACAAATTATCAATATTTTGAAACTTAAACTGTCATCACAATAATCTTTTAAAGTACTCAACAACCGCGTTAGAATTGGAGGTTGGATCTGAGATTCTTTCTATTAATAAATACACACAAGAGATTCTTCTCTTGATTTGTGTAATAGAAATAAATATTTTTTTGGGGCACGAAGAACGGAATATAACTACCGAAGGAAGCCCAAAATAAAGAATTGACTCATCCCACATTTTCTATTAGCTTGAAGTATATTTCTAACTTAACTTGCAAAACGTAGTAATTTAATTGGTTATACATTTTTTAAAATACAAAAAATAGCTAGGTTTTATAAAAATAAGTTATATATAAACAAAAAGAAATTGAACTTAATAAAAACAAGGAAAAGGAAAGTGATGCACCAGAAATTATTACCTAAATCCTAGAACATTGTTGAAAAAAAATTGAATCGGATTAGCTAATCAAATTAGAAAAATCAGTGAATCAATTCTATGTCTAAGTTTAAAAAATCATAAAATCAACTGGCAGAAATTCATAAAAAAAATCCATAAAATAGATAAAAACTAACTAATTTGTCTGTTAATAAACTAATCTGGAGATTTATTAAATTTTTATAAATTTTGAGTTAATATTTTTATTGATTCAATAATCAACTCAGATTTTGCAAACATTTCAATTTCCAAGAGACAATGAAACCTTACCTAAACTCAGAATATGATGTTTTTGGGGCCTGGAAGTTGACAAAATATGAAGAAGATAAATAAAGAAATTTTTTTGATTGATTTGAGGGTGGTCGGGTGCTATTTCAAGCATGATTGACAAAATACGAAGACGATAAATAAAGCAATGTGTCAAGCATGATTGATTTGATTTACAAATTTTATAAAAATTAAAATAAGAAAAAGCATATTTTTCTTAAATGAACTTTACATCAACTTTCAATTGAATTGCATTTTTAATATTTTTATTTTCAATTTCGTCTTTAATATTTCATATTTGATTGATTTTATCCTTTAAATTTACTCTTGCTTTAACCAAATATTAAATATAAATTCTATTTAGCTAGTGACATGTAATATAAAATCGATAAAAAAAATAACTCAAATTCTAACTCATNATTTTGTAAACATTTCAATTTTCAAGAGACAATGAAACCTTACCTAAAATCAGAATATGATGTTTTTGGGGCCGGGAAGTTGACAAAGCAATTTTTTTGAGAGATAAATAAAGCAATTTTTTTTTTATTGGCTCAACCATAGAAATTTCTCCATGTTCTTAATGGCCAATTCAATTAGGAATGGTTAGCTTTTCTTTTTGAGAGAGAAAAATATTAGGTTATAATTAAGGATTCTTCTATCATTATTCTTCATTTTAGTGTTGGGATATGGGTCCACCCTTGGTGGATTGGACCCAGTCTAAGGTGATCAATTAATAATAATAATTATTATTATTGATTGAGCTTATTAATTAATTAATTAATTAATTAATAGATAATGATTATGAGAAGTTGAGATTTATGGGGAGTATCTATCATAGTTATTTTGAATAATTATGAATAGATATTTTTTCTCTAATTAAATTTCACTAATATTGTTTTTAATATTAATTAAAAACAAAACACACACACACGATTTTGCTTTGCTGAAACGTGGCCTTCCAAAACGTGGGAGTGCATGTGTGGGAAGAAAACTCATATTTGCGGTGTGTGGGAAAGTTTGGGTGGCTACAGTTTTTGGGCATCAGTTTCTGTTTCTGGCCTGCGTCTCTCTTTCTCTCAGAGTGTGCTTTTGCTGTGTAGACCGTTCGTACGGGGATCCGAGTTCGAGTTTGTGACCGGGTCTTCGCGTGGGTATTTGGATCCGACATCCAGGTACGCCCGAAACCTTTCATAGCCACTAATTGTTGATCGAGTACTTCCAAGAAACTACACTATCAATACTTAATTTTCTGATATTACCAAATTTTAGCAGGCAAACAAAAGAATAATATCCCCCTTCGAAAATATCCTCCTTCTTCCAAACAAAAGAATAATAATAGTTCGAAGAAAATATCCCCCTTCGGACAATGTATTCACGTGTTAAATATAATGTATTTAAGTGTAAAATACATTTTGGTACCATGTAGTTAGGATCGGTTCCATTTTGGTACTCTGAAAGACAAAACTTGACATTGAACTACCCTGAGGTTTGCGCCGTTAGCACTTTGGTATCATGTGGTCACTTTTCGTCAAGATTTAACGGAAAATTGTCATGTGAGACGCACGTGACCACTTAAAACAGCCAAAACCTCCTCCCCAAATAAGTTTTCTTTTGTGTGTTTAAGTCCTTTCCCCAAGTTTCTATCAATTGATAATTGCAATTTAACCCCAAAACATAATCTTTTCTTCACCATATTGGTCTGTGGTTAAAGTTGTCAAAATGGGCTAGTCTAGCCCAATCCTGCCCTAACTCTATACAGCCCTAAGTTAATTAGGGTCGGGTTCAAAAAAGCCCTATTTAAATTTTGGCTAAAGATTTCTAGCCCAGTCCGCCTGTATTAGGGCTTAGGCCTAGTCCTATGGGTCTTTTATTAATTTTTTCTACGTTTAGGTTCTCTGTCTTTAGTAAAACGGATTAAAACACAACAAATTAAAAAAATTGAAGGAATTTTTTTCAATATCATTTGTAATATTACTATTTAAATTAAATATTATATATATTAATTAAATGATATATATATATATATATATATTTCCTTACTTCAAAAGTTGTGCGTTTCATTATTCGAAGAAGATGAAGTTTACAAACTTTTAATTTGCAAAAATTACAAACTATGTCAAAATTGTTTAATTTGGGTTGAGTAATTCATAATTAAAGATACATAACTTGCTCTTGCCTAAAAGATAGTCTATATAAACTAAGTCAAAATATGGCGATAGAAACACGTTTCTTTTTTTTCTTTTTTTTTTTTCTACACTCAAAGTCTAATTTGAAGAAGTAGAAATAAGATTAATAATTTAGATTTAAATGGCTCCATCACGTTTGATCCCCATGAAATTAGTGATATTATTTATTTTTATACTTTAATAACCCATACTATTCCCATGAATTATTCAATTTGGATATGGGAAATCCCTTGCAATCCCAGAAATCAAACCTTCCTATGGAAATAAAAAATTAAACACCTTAATATTATTCCTTCAAATCTTATTATGATTGGTTGGTTAAATTATGATTTTTGTTAGTAAAAATATTATTCAAGTAAGTGATGAACATAGGAACCTTTAATAGCCGTGAACATGGAGGAGCTCATAAAAGCCATATATTTCTTCTTTTCCTATCCAGTTATTTAGATGTTTCTTTCAATTTTCAAGTTATAATACATGGCATTTTTCCATGATTAATCACTAAACTAATAACTGATTAAATTATGATTTTTTGTTTCTTCATACATGACTCCTCCCCATGACTCGAGTTTTTGTTTTCTTCCTGAGGGGGAGTTCAATGTGTTAAATTTTAACCCCTTAGCTTCGTTAGATATTTTTTGAGACTTTGTGACGTCTTAATTATTTTTCTTATAGAGTGATAATAGGCCCAATAATCAGGAGGCCCAATTGGTAAAAAATTCCCTTGGTCCAACGCTCCATTGGCCCACAAGATGAGTTGTAAGGGCAAGAACGCCCTTAACCCCACTAGTGCAAGTACGCCCGCAACCATGAAGGACGTGGGCGCCCAAAGGGCATATGGTCGCAAGAAATAAGGAAATATTCCCTGAATCAATCAGGAATCAATCAAGGATCAACCAAGATCCGCTGTCAATCAAGTCAAATCGCTCAGAGATCTTTTCCATGGATTCTGCCTTGGCAATCATGGTGCCTTTCACAAGAAAGGAAAGTACGAGGGAGCCAAGGATCACAATCAGATCAGCAAGGATCTCAATCAAGCATTTATGGCAAGATCACATCAGACTGCCCTCAACCAGTATAAAAAGGCTAGCCCTCCACACTGGCAAAGGTACGCTCTCTACATAGTCAATTGACATCACTGAGCGAATACCCATTACTAACTTAAGCATCGGAGGTGAATTGCAGGGCCACACTGGGTGTTCATTATCTTGCAGGTAACCTTCATAAAAGTCCTTTGTTTAATATTTATCTTTTAATTTCTCGTTTTGGTTTATGTTTGATTTCTTTTCTGGTTACAATGAATTCCTGAAAAACTCACGAAGATTTTTTATGTCCAAACTAACCTGAATGTTCATCTGAACAAGAGCAAGAAAGATGACATAAAACCCAGCTGATAGTCAAACTCTGGGAGGTTCGGTGAATCAATCCTTGCAGGATTCAACGCTCGTCCCTCCTCCTGGATTCCCAACTATTCTAGAAACACCTGCACTGCCGAACCCAGTGCCGGCGGGACAAATCACCATAACACCGGATGACAGAATTGCTGCCTTTAAGACTGATATGCGGATGTAGATCGAAGCGCTCCGCAAAGATATCCAGAACATGATTTCTGGAAAAGGGAAACAAGTTGTCGAAGATTCTGGGAATAACAACCCAAGAGCTGCTCCCTTGAACGAAAACTCTAGAAGCCATCAACCGGAGAATCTAGAGCAACAGGCGCCCTCGACTCAACCACCTGCTATTCACTTGGCGGCCACGAGTCAGCCCCCCCAACAGCAAGTATGGCCTGGAGCTTACGCCTACCAGCCTCAAGGGTACTACTACCCTCAGGGGTACCCTCCACAGTATTACTCTGGATATGGCGTTTATGCACAAGGAGGGCCCAGCGGAACATACCAGCCATCGGGCCTTTACGACCTGATGAAGCCAACAAATCATCAGGGTCAGGGAAATCCACTCCCACCAGCAGAAGGAATCCTAACACCACATGTGCAGGCAGCTGAAATTGATAAGCATTATAAAATGCCGATGAAGCTCATGTTGGAGATTCTGCCCTAGGGCCAATCATTTTGTGGATATGTTCTGAACATATAGATTAATTTATGGAGATAAATTATGTCGTTATCATATTATTAGCATGTTTACTATGATAGCAATCTGTGATTAATTATGTGATAATTAATCTAAATCTGTCCCTGGTCGATTGTTTTCGTGGGAGCAAAAATGAACTAAGACCAGCATGACCTCGGTGTATAGAGATACATGCACTAGATGCTGGAACGAGAGTCATGGTGTAATTTTGTAAAGGGTTACAAGTTGCTGGACTGACCCGGAGAGTCCTGCATGGGTTTAGTCATCAGCTTGCCTCTCCTGTATGCCTGTCACGACGCCTTAGACCTGAGGTCATCATTATTCCGGCGTTGCAGTTGTCA
>QANZ01014679.1:0-11780 GCA_003254925.1 Chamaecrista fasciculata | reverse complement strand
AAATATTAGGGAATAATAAATTAAATAAGTTTCCTAAAAGTTAGGAAATTATTGATTTATTAAATTCACCAATATTAGGAAAACAAGAGATGAGGGTGGCGCCTCTTTTATCTTAATTTTATTAATGAAAATGTTTTATTAATTAAATAAAGATAAGAAGAATATCTTTTTGAAAATATATGGGATTTGAATTAAAAGATATTAAAGTAATATTTTTATTCAAAATTGTTAGGAATTAGTTATAACTACCTAAGAGTTTTGGTTGCTATAGAATTCCTCCAAGGACACATGAGGAAGGCGCCCAGCTTGTTTCTTGGGGTGCAAGATTTGATCTTGCACTTTGAGTTTAAAAGATAGGCAAATTCGATTTTATGATAAATAATATTAAAGTAATATTTAAATTATAAAATCAAATTCCTCATGACTCATTCCAACCAATAGGATTTGAGCAATGAAGATTTGATCTCAAGATTTGATTTTGAGTCTCAAATTCAATTTGCCACCTATTGTTTTTGAATTATAATATTAAGTTTAATATTGTAAATCAAAAGATATATTGAGATATTTTAAGATATCCAATATCTTAGAGTTTTACTAATTGGATTAGGATTCCCTAAGATTAGGAATGAGAACACTATAAATAGGGCTCTAGGCGCCTAACACATATACAAGTCACAACACACATCAATTCTTGGTTAGACTAAGAATTTTCGCCTAGTGCCCCATTGAGAGTGAAAAAATTCGCCTAGTCCTAATATTGTGAGAGTGAGTCGATTTTTTTGAAAAAGAAAATTAGACCTGCACCTGATAATATTAGTACATCCCAATCAATCTTGAAGATCAAGAACAGTTCTTGATTATTCAAGAATCATAGATAGAGTTCCCGTATTCACTTGGGAAGAAGTGAAGGAGGCTAGCACCTAGGCATCTGCCAAACTGCTCGTGTGGATCACCGGTAGAGGAAGGACACTCGGAGTGGACTTCTCAAATTCGCAAACACGATAAGTCACCAATTGAAAATAGGTAAACATCTTTACTTTCCTGGTATAAACATAGTTAGTGGATCCTGGAAGGAATCACTGAGTTAGCCTTTTTATCAAGTTTTTTTAATTTTCCGCTGCGCTCCCTCTCTGATTTCCCAACAGTGGTATCAGAGCCAGGTTAATTGTATGTTTATACTAGTTTTGTGATATACATGAGATGTATGTTG
The DNA here is from genome assembly GCA_003254925.1 of Chamaecrista fasciculata. NCBI lineage: Eukaryota > Viridiplantae > Streptophyta > Magnoliopsida > Fabales > Fabaceae > Chamaecrista > Chamaecrista fasciculata. Next base: position 10,570 of record QANZ01014679.1, on the reverse strand, counting down.
GGTGTTTATAGTTTTTAATCGTATGCTTAAAGTTTTGCGAAAATCCACCACATGTTTTTCGAACTTAATCTAAAAGATTGGTGCAAGTTTATGTATTTGATACATAGGAAATCAATTGGATTGATTTAAAAGAATTTTCTTGAAATTTTGGTTTTGGTCGAATCCTTATATATATTTTAGTTAAAATTGTTTTAATTACAATATTATAAGGAAGTCGAAAATTTTTAAATTTAGAATTTATTAATTTTAGACCAATAATTCGAATTCTTGAATTTGATTCCTGAATTATAATTATTGGTACAGTACCTAATTTCAAGAGGCATGTTAAATTGCACAAACTCTAAATTGAACCACAATTAAATTGTTTTGTTGTGTTTTTAGCCGTGTATGTTTTAAATATATGAATTGTTCATGTATGGGTATGGTGTTGGATATGGCTCTAGGTTTTATTTTTGGTAAATACGGCCTGCGTGTCGTCTCCATGAATTTCTGAATGTAATTTTTATTTTATTTTTCACCTCAATGTAACTGAGGCTTTCCCAATGTAATTTTCTTTTTCTTTTTAGAAAAGTTCTCTCATTGGCTTGAGGGAATTTAGGGTAGATGGGCCATATCTAAACACGGTTATGTTTATGCATTTAGTATTTTGTATGTGATGCAATCTGCGCTAGATGTATGTTTTACGGTTGCGTTTAACATGCAAACGTTTTTATTCTCACGCACAATTGCGTATACGATACGAGCATAGGATTTTGTATGAGATACAAAATTCGTGAATGTGTTTTGAATGTATATGATACATGCGAGGAAAACACATGGCACAACTCGTTTAATTTTAAAATTGGATTTAAAATTGAACCAAAACGGAACAATTTAAAATTGAACCCTTTTAAAATCTTAAGTTTTAATGCCATCAATAAAATAACCCTGTTATCTTCTTGATCATCGTGGGGCGGTGATAGCCTCCTTTGCACATACCCACTTTTATCTTGAGGAGACACGGGTGAATGGATTTTCAACGTAATGCCTCATTGAAGTCTTGGTTTGTTGAATGCGGTGATCGCCTCCGCGACACGTGTTCAATGGGCCTTGATCAAATTTGGTTGGGCTTTTGCCTCATTGTTTTGAATTTGCCTATTCACAAGTTTTATTGTGCGACTTAATAAGGTTATCAAAACAGTTTTGGACCTTAAGGCATTAGATGGGATAAACATGCCATAATAAGTATCATATGATGATACAGTCCCATAAAGATCTAAGAGTCACATAAGATGTAATTGGTAAAGACTTACCTACCTAAATAACCTAAGGGTGCATGATCGCCTCCGCGACGGTAAACTTTGGTGAAATATGGATCTTAGCCACTAATAATAATTTTCTGGGTTTTATAAAATGGTGGAAATATTTTGCTAAATAAACTTTCATATCTAAATTGTAGAATCAAATGGCAAATGTTAGTTCAACGGTTTCACTGCGATCTATCCTTGAGAAGGATAAATTAAATAGGACAAACTTCCTTGTTTGGTTTTTCAAGTTGAGAATTGTTCTCACCCAACAAAGGAAGCTTTATGTCCTGGATAAACCTATCCCTAAGGAGCCTGCCAAAGACGCTCCAAGAAAGATGAGTGGAATGGAGAAATCAGTTTCTGAGCTGCATATGATGCTTAAGGCTGTTGAAGCATCCATGAAAAGGGCGCCTGCAACAGTCCTGATAGCTCAGAAAGAGCTAGGGAAAGGGAAGGGCAAAGGAAAGATGAAGGCTGACGTCATGGATGGTGAGACCAAGCCAGTGGCCAAGCCCATACCACAACCTGCCAAGAAGGCAAAGCCCGCAAAGGATGCAATTTGCTTTTTCTGTCAAAAGCCAGGACACTGGAAGAGGAATTGCAAATTGTATATGGAAGATCTAAAGAAACAGAAGAAAGGCGATGAGGCCTCTACTTCAGGTATATTTGTTACAAAAGTTCTATTTCTACTTAACCACTTGAGTATTAGATACAACACGTGGTTCTCACATTTGATGTGTAGGGTCTTGGAGACAGTAGAAAGCTGGACAGAAGCGAGATGAACCTGCGTAAAGGCGATAAAGCAAGGGTTGCTGCTATTGCTGTAGGAACATACGAGCTTGTTTTGCCCTATGGGCTTATTCATTGTTATTATGTACTTTCTTTAAGTTCAAACAATGTTTCTCTTCCTTATTGGATAAGGAAGTTTTACATGTGTTAACTGTAATTAATGGAAGGAGTTCAATTTATAAAGATAATGTTTATTTGATAATCATTGCATCTTAAAATTAGAACAACAACGTAATGATAAAATTTAGAACATTGATACGAAAAGGATTAAGATTAACGAATCTAATCCTACATACCTTTGGCATTGTCGTTTAGGCCATATAAACGAGAAACGCCTAGAGAAGCTCCACAAAGATGGACTTCTGAGCTCATTTGATTTTGAATCATATGATGCTTGCGAATCTTGTTTACTTGGAAAGATGACAAAGGCTCCCTTCACTGGACACAGTGAAAGGGCGTCCGACTTATTGGGGATCATACATAGTGATGTATGTGGACCAATGAGCATTCAAGCTAGAGGAGGTTACTCTTACTTCATCACGTTCACTGACGACTTCAGTAGGTATGGCTATGTCTACCTAATGAAGCACAAGTCAGAGTCTTTTGAAATGTTCAAAAGATTTCAAAATGAAGTAGAGAACCAACTTGACAAGAAAATCAAAGTCCTTCGATCCGATCGAGGAGGCGAGTATTTGAGTCAAGAGTTTATTGATCATCTTAGAAGTTGTGGAATAGTTTCACAACTTACTCCTCCTGGAACCCCACAGTGGAATGGTGTTTCTGAGAGGAGGAATCGGACTTTATTAGATATGGTCCGATCTATGATGAGTCTAACTGATCTTCCGCCTTCCTTCTGGGGGCATGCTCTAGAAACTGCTGCTTTCACACTTAACCGTGTTCCGTCTAAAGCAGTTGAGAAGACACCATATGAGATATGGAATGGGAAGAAGCCCATTATGTCTTATCTCAAGGTTTGGGGATGTGAAGTTTATGTTAAGCAACAGCCTAACGATAAACTGTCTCCCAAATCCCTCAAGTGCTTGTTTGTAGGATACCCCAAGGAAACAAGGGGATACTATGTTTACTGCCCAACTGACAACAAAGTGTTTGTAGTCAGGAATGGATTCTTCTTAGAGAAGGACCTAGTTTCCAAAAGAAACAGTGGGAGTAAGGTGGATCTTGAAGAAGTTCAAAATCCACAAAGCACATCAGAGGCGCAGACGGAAACTGAAGAAGTACCACAAGACGTTGTGGAAACTCCTCCAGTAACACAAGGACCACGAAGGTCTGATAGGACACGTTTTCAGCCAGAGAGATATTACGGATTTCTCGTGACTGAAAACAAAGATGTGTTGCTCATGGAGCGTGGTGAACCCACCACCTATCAAGAGGCCATCGTAGATCCCAACTCTGAGAAATGGGTTGAAGCCATGAAGGCTGAAATGCAATCTATGTTCGACAACAAGGTATGGACCTTGGTCGCTCCACCCGAAGGGGTAAAACCCGTAGGGTGCAAGTGGGTTTTCAAAGAGAAAACAGATATGGATGGCAATGTCAGCATCTTCAAGGCGAGGCTAGTTGCGAAGGGATTTACGCAACGTCATGGTATAGACTATGACGAAACGTTTTCGCCCGTTGCAATGGCCAAGTCCATTAGGATCCTCCTTGCCATAGCCGCATATTATGACTATGAGATATGGCAGATGGATGTCAAAACAGCGTTCCTTAACGGAAGGCTGCTCGAGGATGTGTACATGACACAACCTGAGGGGTTTGTATGTCCAGAGGAACCAGAGAAGGTATGCAAGCTTCAGAGATCCATTTATGGATTGAAGCAAGCATCCCGGAGTTGGAATCATCGTTTTGATGAGGTAGTTAAAGAGTTTGGCTTCTCACAAAACGAAGATGAACCTTGTGTTTACAAGAAGGTTAGTGGGAGCACAATTGTGTTCTTGGTGCTATATGTCGATGACATATTGCTCATTGGAAATGATATTCCAACCTTAGAGATTGTGAAATCTTGGTTGGGAAAATCATTCTCAATGAAGGACTTAGGAGAAGCTGCCTATATTCTAGGCATCAAGATCTATAGAGATAGACCTCGAAGGCTTCTCGGATTGAGTCAGAGTACATACTTGGATAAGATACTGAAAAGGTTCAGTATGCAAGATTCCAAGAAGGGATTCATTCCGATGAATCATGGCTTGACCCTTAGCAAGAAACAGTGTCCAAAGACACTTGTTGAGCGAGGGCGCATGAGTGGCATCCCTTATGCTTCGGCAATTGGATCCATTATGTATGCCATGCTGTGTACTCGACCTGATGTATCATTTGCCCTAAGCATGACAAGCCGGTTCCAACAAGACCCTGGAGAGGATCATTGGACCGCTGTCAAAAACATCCTTAAGTACTTAAGAAGAACTAAGGATGAGTTCTTGGTTTACGGTGGAACTGATGAGGAGTTGAGTGTAACTGGTTACACTGACGCCAGTTTCCAAACCGATCAAGACGACTTTAAATCGCAGTCAGGATATGTGTTTCTCCTGAACGGTGGCAGCGTGAGTTGGAAGAGTTCCAAACAGAGCACGATTGCTGATTCTACAACGGAGTCTGAGTACATTGCAGCATCAGATGCAGCGAAGGAGGCTGTATGGATTAGGAAGTTCATCACTGAGCTTGGAGTGGTTCCGTCCATTGCTGATCCCGTTACCTTATATTGTGACAATAGTGGGGCTATTGCACAAGTTAAGGAGCCCCGGTCCCACCAAAGGACCAAACATATACTCAGACGTTATCACCTTGTCAGAGAAATAGCTGATAGAGGAGATATTAAGATATGTAAAGTAGCAGGCGAGGATAATGTTGCCGATCCTCTTACAAAACCTCTTGCGAGGGTCGTACATGAACGACATGTAACGTCGATGGGGATTAGACGCATTGATGAATGTACCTAAGTGTAGGAACGATTTAATTAATGATTGTACCCTAGAGCAAGTGGGAGTTTGATGGAGATTGTGCCCTAGGGCCAATCATTTTATTTATGTGTTATTTGAACATATGTATTTTTGATTAATTTATAGAGATAAATTATGTTGTTATCATATTATTAGCGTGTTTACTATGATAGCGTCCTTGATTAATTATAAGATAATTAATCTAAAACTGTCCCTGGTCGATCATTCACGTGGGAACGTAAATGAACTAAGACCAGCATGACCTCGGTGTATAGAGATACATGCACTAGATGCTTCTCGAGAGTCATGGTGCAATTTTGTAAGGGTTACAAATTGCTGGACCGACCCGGAGAGTCCTGCATGGGTTTAGTCATAAGCGAGCCTCTCCTGTACACCTGTCACGATAGCCTTAGACCTGAGGTCTTGACTATTCCGGCATTGTAGTTGTCAAACTTTGGCCTAGTCCAACGTTACCCGTAGCAGGGTAGCCATACAGGCTAGGTACGGGTTTGGTTGATTACCGTGCAAAGGAATGTGGTTGACCAAAATGGGATTTTGTCCCTCATTAAGATGAGAGATATTTAACTGGCGCCCTCGATGAGTCTGTCCAAGAAATGCGTGGCCACGCTGGGAATTGGGACTAACTCAGGAAATCGAGAAAGTTGTGGTTTGGATTATGGATGACATTCCCGTGCCTGATCCATGACCAAAATATCGTGAGACAATAGGAATTATGACAAGGTGGTATTTAGGTTAAATCGTTAAAAACGTTAAAGCGATAACTCGCGTGTTTTGGGTAGTCGTGATGGCTTGCTAGAGTCCGCTCACGACTTGCGAGTCATAAGATGACTTGCTGCCAACTTCACGTGAGGCCTGCTGGGTCACACATGAGCAGGATCAAGATGCTAATTTTGGGACACGAATTAGGGTTAATTCGTGAGTCACTTTGGTGACACAATTTAAGACATAGTTAAATGTCTTAGGACATTAAATCTTGTCTTAGATAAATATCTATGATTATAGTATTTAAATTTGTTGGACAAATTTAAATATAAATTAATTGTTAAATAGTTTACAATTAAATTCTTGTTTAAAATATTAGGGAATAATAAATTAAATAAGTTTCCTAAAAGTTAGGAAATTATTGATTTATTAAATTCACCAATATTAGGAAAACAAGAGATGAGGGTGGCGCCTCTATTATCTTAATTTTATTAATGAAAATGTTTTATTAATTAAATAAAGATAAGAAGAATATCTTTTGAAAAGATATGGGATTTGAATTAAAAGATATTAAAGTAATATTTTTATTCAAAATTGTTAGGAATTAGTTATAACTACCTAAGAGGTTGGGTTGCTATAGAATTCCTCCAAGGACACATGAGGAAGGCGCCTAGCTTGTTTCTTGGGGTGCAAGATTTGATCTTGCACTTTGAGTTTAAAAGATAGGCAAATTCGATTTTATGATAAATAATATTAAAGTAATATTTAAATTATAAAATCAAATTCCTCATGACTCATTCCAACCAATAGGATTTGAGCAATGAAGATTTGATCTCAAGATTTGATTTTGAGTCTCAAATTCAATTTGCCACCTATTGTTTTTGAATTATAATATTAAGTTTAATACTGTAAATCAAAAGATATATTGAGATATTTTAAGATATCCAATATCTTAGAGATTTACTAATTGGATTAGGATTCCCTAAGATTAGGAATGAGAACACTATAAAGAGGGCTCTAGGCGCCTAACACAAATACAAGTCACAACACACATCAATTCTTGGTTAGACTAAGAATTTTCGCCTAGTGCCCCATTGAGAGTGAAAAAATTCGCCTAGTTCTAATATTGTGAGAGTGAGTCGATTTTCTTGAAAACGAAAATTAGACCTGTACCTGATAATATTAGTACATCCCAATCAATCTTGAAGATAAAGAACAGTTCTTGATTATTCAAGAATCATAGATAGAGTTCCTGTATTCACTTGGGAAGAAGTGAAGGAGGCTAGCACCTAGGCATCTGCCAAACTGCTCGTGTGGATCACCGGTAGAGGAAGGACACTCGGAGTGGACTTCTCAAATTCGCAAACACGATAAGTCACCAATTGAAAATAGGTAAACATCTTTACTTTCCTGGTATAAACATAGTTAGTGGATCCTGGAAGGAATCACAGAGTTAGCCTTTTTATCAAGTTTTTTTTTATTTTCCGCTGCGCTCCCTCTGTGATTTCCCAACACAATCTCCATCAATTACGACATCATCTCAATCACCAAGTTGAGTTTGGATGAGACTTTGAGGTTCCCAAACAGGCCCTTTAGTGTCACGACCCCCCTGGATAGGTACGTCACCGGCACGGACATGGGTCTACCCCCATGCCGTAAGCCTTCCCACAGACAATCCATAACAGTCAACATGACATAAATCTCACAAATCATAACATATGTATTTTCCATAATACTCATAAGTATAAACTTATTGTTCACATGCATAACTGTCAACTTAGTATCACCAAATCACTATATATACCATTTCAATTTAACCAAACCAAATACGCATTTAATCAATCTCTCACATAAGCGAATAGTGGCATGATCTGGACTTGTATCTAAAAAAAACAAATGAGGGGTGAGTCAAAACTCAGTGAGCGGCTAACCCATTCCAATCGTGGTGTAGGACATCACCACGTAGGGAGAGGGGTCACCAACAAGGTTAACATTCATCGTCAACAAATAATTTACATTAACACCCATTTAACCAAGTAATCCCACATATGCAGCGGTTAATACATAAATCAAATAACAAGACTTGAACAATTCGACTAGAGATAGCTTTTGAACCTTTAAAAGAATTTAAAATACAAGAACAACTATGAGTTTAAGGAAAACTTACGACCCAAGGAATTTTAATAAAAAAGATACTTCGAAGATTCATTCAAGAAAATAAACTTGTAATAAAAAGTTTAATAAAGAAAGTGACAAAATTAGTTTTCAAGTTTGGTTAAAGTAAAGTTTGGAACTGTGGTCAAGTTACGAACTTGACTTTCAAAACTTCTTTCAATAATCAAAACGTTTGATCGGGTAAAATATTTAAGTTGTTCCAGGAAGTATAATTCATAAGGACTTCGCAATTAAGCTTTTTAGGATCATTGAGTGAAAGAAAAACTCATTAGTGACTTAGAAACTAAGTAAAATATCGTGATATTAGTAATATAGATCTCCTTCCAATCATACTTGTAGAAGTAATAGCAATCAAGTCTTGGATAAGTTATTTTAAACTAAAGTGATCTAGTAAAAAGAAGTAGTCATATGAAATTCCCGATTTGAAATGAAACCCTCATCTTGTTTCAAAAACAAGTTTATATAAGGTCATGTACAACCAAATGATGATTACCTCGATGGAATCTACCTGTAGGATAGCCAAAAATGCAAAAATAATTCAACCAATGCCATTCAGACAATCAAAGGTCCCGAACTCACAAATTCACCTAGTATTAATAGAACAGAATTTAGCATCACAAAATCATTTGCTCTTACAAACCCATATTTAGCAATCAATTCACCACTTAATCACAAGTTTGTCACATTATCAATATTTCAACTCTATCTCCAACAATAGGAAGCGAATACAGCATTATCACAACCCGTGGGGACCGCACACAGCTTATCTCACCCATCGGGAGCGCACACAATATTATCTCAACCTGTGGGGCCGCACACAGCTTATCTCACCCATCGTGAGTGCACACAGCATTATCTCAACCAGTGGGGACCGCACACAGCTTATCTCACCCATCGGGATGCACACAACATTATTTCAACCCGTGGGGACCGCACACAACTTATCTCACCCATCGGGACACACACAGGATTATCTCATTCGTTCCACAAACAATCATTGGGAAGTGACACATATCACAACCGGTACTATGAGAGCAAACACATACACAACACAAACGCAAAGACAATCACAGTCACAGTCACAAACACAAACAAACACAAACACAAGAGCTCAAGCACAACACAAGCACAAGCACAAGTCAATCAATTTAGGACATACAACACTCAAATAAAAATTAAATACTATTACCAACATCGATAATCATTCTAAGTGAACAAATAAAATACACATCAAGAATTTCATCTTGTAAATCAAGGTGGGTCGATTAAGAAACTTATAATCAAATACAAGAAATTTAAAAACTAACTAATTAAACGCTACTTCGCCATCCAAATTGCAGGAAAAACGAAAGAAAGGAAATAATAACTTAGAGAAGTCAATAAACCTCACAAAAAGAAAGCACATATAAACGAATATCATAAGGTGTATGGAAAGATCAATAATATTGATAACCCTCTAAAGAAAAATAATCAAGTTACAAGAATATAAGTATCACAATAGATTCATCTAAACGCTAGTCAAGCCAACCTTAAAGTTCTAAATAATCAAGGACACCCCCTCCTACGTCATCATAATAATTAAATTAAATGACTAGTATTGTAGAATCAAGGTTTCCACCGTAAGGGAAATTCCCACCAATTTGAAAATATCTCAGCCTCAGCCCTTCTTTGGGGAGAAATACAAATAATCATCTCATCCCACTGTCGAGAAATATGCCATACACAATAACTCATCCACAACAAGTAACAATTATCTCAAAGTAATTTAATTCCAATTCAATCACTCACCACCATCAACGAAATATTTAAAATGCGAAGACTTCAATCCAAAAGTACTCAAGATTCCCAAATTTTGACAAACTATCAATAAAAGAGTTAGTTCTCAAAACAATTGAATCTCATCATCAATCGAGCCCTCCCACGAGGCAAGGAGGAAAAAGCCACTCACCTCGATTCGGAGAATCGATAACTGCACCTTATAGCTTTCAGCCAACGATCGGCGTAAACAACTCTATCAGTACATTTGCAAACAAAGATTCGATCAATATACTATGAGAATCAAATCCAAATGACCCGAAGGTCCAACTGTTCACAAGTTATCATCCTAACCCCTAGTAGCAAATATTTACTAAAAGAACTTATCCAAACCTCACTCACACCCATCTAGAATCCTAATACTTAAACAAGAGACCAACGAGAGACTTGGGTATCGATTTGGGAGCTTTAACAAATGTTTTGAAATCCACAAGTTCAAGACAATTTCACACACAACTTCAAAGTCAAGAACATAGGCTCATTCTTTAAACTTGGCACTTTCACCCTTGTAAGTTAAACTTGGGTGTTTTGTTCTTCACACTTTAAAATCAAGAGTATGATTTGAAAATCCCTCATAGTTCCAAAGAAATCCTTTTACTTCATCAAAATCATTCTTTTGGACCAAAATGCAAACTTCAAAGTTTTGAGCAAAACAACCAAGTTTCAAAATACTCTTTCAAAATTGGAACCAATACATTAAAACTTATTTTTATTACCCATTGAGCTCATTCAATCCAACAATTTCAATGAAACAAAGAGTTTTGACTAGAACTCATCATAACTTACACCGAATGTGCCCAAACACCAAAATAAAAATCAAAACTTACA
>QANZ01014667.1:0-16635 GCA_003254925.1 Chamaecrista fasciculata | reverse complement strand
AACTCATGATCTTTGGAAAATCATGACTTCCTAATTGTTAGGAACGTTTTTGATTTATAAAATTCCAAAGAATTTTTACGGAGGATGGCGCCATCTTGGTGGGTCCCAAGGGGAGATTTGATCTCTCATTTGATTCTCCAAGATTGCAATTTGAATTTGAATTAAAATATTAAGGTAATATTTTAATTAGAAATTTAATTCATGAAGTCATGATATTATTGCAATCTCATGATTTTAGAAATATAATAATGCTCTAAAAATAATTATTAAAACCCTAGGGCTAGGCGCCTAGGTAAAAGAGAGAGTTCATTTTGATTTTGGTCTTCCTCCTTGTAGAGAGAGAAGAGAAAAATCGCCTTTCTCAAGAACAAACCCTAGCTCTTCCAAGTGTGAGAATTTTTGGGCTCCCAAGAGTTGAGAGAGGAAAAATCGAGTTTGCCTAAGGAGTTAGGAAATTCGATTTGCAGTCACCAAAAATTAGGGTTTGTGGGAGAAGGAAAAACAAGGAGTTCTTGTAGGGAATTCTCTATTGCGCCACTTTTGGTTTTTGGTTCAAGAAGGAGTTCTTGAATTCAAAAGCACTGTAGATTGGTCCCTGGTTCTTTTGGAGAAAAGAACGGAAGGCTAGCACCTTGGTGCCCAAGAAACTGTTCGTGTGGATTACCGGCAGAGGGAGGACGCTGAGAGTGGACTCCTTGCACACGCCTTGTACAACCAGCAGATTGAAACTCGTGAATTTTAAAATTTTTGGGGGTCAATAATTTAAATTCTTGAATGAGATTCCTGAATTTTATAATTATTGATGAAAGGCCTAATCTCAAGAAAAGGCATGTTAAAATTGCACAGACCCTAAATTAAACACAATTTAAAAATGGTTTTTAATATATGTGTTGTATGCCGTGTTTGACATAATTGTATGAATTGTTCATATTTGAATTGTGTGGTGTTGGATATGGCTCTAGGAGGTTTATTTCGGTAAATACGGTCTGTGTGTCATCTCCCTCTACTCTTATGTAATTTTACTTTCAGTTTATACCTCAATGTAACTGGGGTTTATTCACGTGTAATTTTATTTTTCTTTTAGAAAAGTTCTCTCATTGGCTTGGGAGAATTCTAGGGTAGATGGGCCATATCTAAACACGGTGTATGCTTTTACATTTAGTTTGTATGTGATGCGCTAGATGTATGTTTAGGGTGCGAAATTCTAATATGCTATTTATATATCGCGCTACAACCACGTATACGATACGAGCGTGGGATTTTGTATACGATACAAAATCCGGGCACATGTTTATATGTATGAGATACATGGGGTAATAAACATGTGGCATGACTCGTTTGATTTTAAAAGGAGTTTTAAGATTAAACTTTAAAACGGAACATTTTAAATTAAAATCAAACCCTTTAGAAAATCTTAAGTTTTTAATGCCGTCGCTAAAACACCCTGTCAAAATCTTGTTCATCGTGGAGCGGTGATCGCCCTCAGCGACACGTATCTACCTTGACCTAAAGGAGACACGGGTGAATGAGAGTTTCAACACGACGCCTATTGAAATCCTGATTCCTTAAATGCGGTGATCGCCCTTAGCGACACGTGTTTAGTTGAGCCTTGATGATATGGGGTTGGGCTTCGGCCTCGATGTTTTGAACCTAGCCATTCACATGTTTTACCGTGTGACTTAATGGGGTTATCAAAACGGTTTTGGACCTCAAGGCATTAGATGGGATAAACATGCCATAATAAGTATCATGTTATGATACAGTCCCATAAGGATCTAAGAGTCACATAGAGATGTGATTGGTAAGGAGTTACCTACCTAAATAACCAAAGAGTGCATGATCGCCCTCAGCGACGGTAAACTTTGGTGAAATATGGGTCTTAGCCACTAATAATAAATTTTACTGGGTTTTATAAAATGGTGGATATTTATTTTTCTGCTAATTAAACTTTTCATATCTTAGTTGTAAAATCAAATGGCAACAAACATTAGTTCAACGTTATCACTGCGATCTATCCTTGAGAAGGATAAAATTGTCTGGGACAAAATTCCTTAATTTGTATCGTAAATGAGAATTGTTCTCACCCAACGAAGGAAGCTGCTGACTTCCTTGACTGGTTTTGTAATTTGAGAATTGTTCTCACCTAACAAAGGAAACTTTATGTCCTAGAATTCCCTCCCCTGAAGAGCATGCCAAGGACGCTCCAAGAGCTCAAAGAACTGCTTGTGAAGCACTTCAATGACTCTGTGGACATTGCTTGCCTGATGCTAGCCACAATAGTTCAAAGAGTTGAACACAGGAATATTGTCGGCTGTTGAGATGGTCACACATCTCAAGGAAACGTTCCAGAACCAGGGGAAAGGGAAGGGCAAAGGAAAGAGAAAAGGAGACGCCGAGTTTGGTGGGACCAAGCCAGCGGCTGAGCCTAACCCACTACCTACCAAGAAGGCAAGGCCTTCAAAAGGATTCAATTTGCCATTTAAGAAATTGCAAATTGTATTCGGAAGATCAAAAGAATAAAAGGAGAGATGAGATCTCTACTTCTGGTATCTTCGTTATAGACGTTCACTTGTCTACTATAACCGCTTGGGTATTAGATACAGCATGTGGTTTTCACATTTGATGTGAAGGGTCTTAGAGACAGTAGAAAGCTGGACAGAAGCGAGATGGACCTACGAGTGAGCAATAGAGCAAGGGTTGCTGCTGTTGCTGTAGGAACATGCGAGCTTGTTTTAGCCTCTTGGGCTATTTTATTGTTATCATGTACCTTCTTTAAAAGTTCAAACAATGCCTCTCTTTCTTAATTGATAAGGAAGGTTTTTCCATGTGTTAACTGAAAAGAATGGTGTTCAATTTATAAAGATAATGTTTATTTCCTTATGTGATCTGCAAGATAAACATTACGTCTTGAAATTGGAACGACAACACGATGACAAAATCTATAACACCGATACGAAAAGGTTTGAGATTAGCGAATCTAATCCTATATACCTTTGGCATTGTCGTTTAGGCCATATAAACGAGAAACACCTAGAGAAGCTCCATAGAGATGGACTTCTAAGCTCATTTGATTTTGAATCATATGAAGCTTGCGAATCTTGTTTACTTGATAAAATAACAAAGGCGCCTTTCACTGGCCACAGTGAGAGGGCATCTGACTTGTTGGGGATCATACATAGTGATGTATGTGGACCCATGAGTACCCAAGCTGAAGGTGGTTACTCTTACTAACTGCTTCAATAGGTTTGACTACGGCTACCTATTAAAGCATAAGTCGGAGTCTTTTGAAATAGATTTCAAAGTGAAGTAGAGAACTAACTTGACAAGAAAATCAAAGTCCTTCGATCCAAGAAGACGAGTATTTGAGTCAAGAATTTGTTGATCATCGTAGAAGCTGTGAGATGATCTCACGACTTACCCCTTCTGTAACCCCATGGTGGGATGGTGTTTCCGAGAGGAGGAATCGAACTCTATTTGATATGGTTCGATCTATGATGAGTCAAACTGATCTTTCACGATCCTTTCGAGGATATGCTTTAGAAGCTGCCGCGTTCACACTTAACCGTGTTCCGTCTAAGGCAGTTGAGAAGACACCATATGAGATATGGAAAGGGAGGAGTCCCATAGTGTCTTATCTCAAAGTTTGGGGATGTGAAGTTTACGTTAAGCAAACGATAAAACTGTCTCCCAAATCCCTCAAGTGCTTGTTTGTAGGGTACCCTAAGGAAACGAGGGGATACTATGTTTACTGCCCATCTGACAACTAAGTGTTTGTAGTCAGAAGTCGATTCTTTCTAGGGAAGGATCTTGTTTCCAAAATAAATAGTGGGAGTAAGGTAGATCTTGAAAGAGTTCAAGATCCACAAGGCACATCAGAGGCGCAGAAGGAAACTAGAGAAGAACCACAAGGTGTTGTGGAAGCTCCTCTAATAACACAAGGACAACGAAGTTCTGATAGGACACGTTTTCAGCCACAAAGATATGGATTTTTGGTGACTGAAAACAAGGACGTGTTGCTCATGGAGCGTCGTGAGCCAACCACCTATCAAGAACCTATCGTGGATCCCAACTCTGAGAAATGGGTCGAAGCCATGAAGGCTGAGATGCAATCCATGTATGACAACAAGGTATGGACCTTGGTTGATGCACCCAAAGGGGTAAAACCCGTAGGGTGCAGGTGGGTTTTTCAAAGAGAAAATCGACATGGATGGCAACGTCAATGTCTTCAAGGCGAGGCTAGTTGCAAAAGGGTTTACTCAACGTCATGGGATGACGAAACGTTTTCCCAAGTTGCAATGGCCGATTCCATTAGGATCCTGCTTGCCATAGTCGCATTTATGACTATGAGATATGACAAATGGATGTCAAAACAGCATTCCTTAGTGGAAGGCTGCCCGAGGATGTGTGTGTGACACAACCTGAGGGGTTTGTATGTCCAGAGGAACCAGTAAAGGTGTGCAAGCTTTGGAAATCCATTTGTGGATTGAAGCGAGCATCACGGAGTTGGAATCATCGTTTTGATGAGGTAGTCAAAAGAGTTTTGGCTTCTTACAAAACGTTGACGAGCCTTGTGTTTACAAGAAGATTAGTGGGAGCACAATTGTGTTCTTGGTGCTATATGTCAATGACATATTGCTCATTGGAAATAATGTTCCAACCTTAGAGATTGTGAATCGTGGTTGTGAAAATCTTTTTCAATGAAGGACTTAGGAGAAGCTGCCTATATTCTAGGCATCAAGATCTATGGAGATAGATTTCGTAGGCTTCTTGGATTGAGTCAGAGTACGTACTTGGATGAGGTACTGAAGGGTTCAGTATACAAGACTCCAAGAAGGGATTCATACCGATGAATCAAGGATTGACCCTAAGCAAGAAACAGTGTCCCAAGACACTTGTTGAGCGAGGGCGCATGAGTGGCATCCCTTATGCTTCGGCAATAGGATCCATCATGCTGTGTACTCGACCCGATGTGTCGTTTGCCCTGAGCGTGACAAGCCGGTTCCAACAAGACCCTGGTAAGGATCATTGGACCGTTGTCATAAGCATCCTTGAGTACTTAGGAAGAACTAAGGATGAATTCTTGGTTTATGGTGAAACTGATCTGTAAGTGGTTACACAAGTGCCCGTTGTCCAAACCTACCAAGATAAATCGCAGTATGGATACGTGTTTCTCCTTAACGGTGGCATCGTGAGTTGGAAAGGTTCCAAGCAGAGCACGATTGCTGATTCTACAACAAAGGGTTAGTCGCGTGGAGACGCAGACCGTAAAAACTAGTGTCTGAGGTGTGATTGGTGGTCACCCTGTGGAGACAAGAAGACACCAAACGGGAAAGGGTTTCCCACGGATGTTCCGACAGTGATATATACTCAGACGTGATCACCTAGAGATGGTGATATCAAGATATGTAAAGTAGCAGACGAGGATGATGTTGCCAATCCTCTTACAAGACCCCTAGCACAGGTCTTACATGAGTGTCATGTAATGTGTAAGTGGGAGTCTGTTGGAGATTGTTCCTAGTGTAGGAACAGTTTGATTAATGATTGTACCTAGTGCAAGTGGGAGTCTGTTGGAGATTGTGCCCTAGGGCCAATCATTTTATAAATATGTTTTGAACATATTGATTAATTTATGGAGATAAATTAATGGTTATCATATTATTAGCATGTTTACTATGATAACAGTCCGTGATTAATTATGAGATAATTAATCTAAATCTATCTCTGGTCGATTGTTTTCGAGGGAACGAAAATGAACTAAGACCAGCATGACCTCAGTGCATAGAGATACATGCACTAGATGCTGGGACGAGAGTCATGGTGCAATTACGTAAGGGGTTACGAGTTGCTGGACTAACCCGGAGAGTCCTGCATGGGTTTAGTCATCAGCTTGCCTCTCCTCTAC
This sequence comes from Chamaecrista fasciculata, assembly GCA_003254925.1. NCBI lineage: Eukaryota > Viridiplantae > Streptophyta > Magnoliopsida > Fabales > Fabaceae > Chamaecrista > Chamaecrista fasciculata. The sequence goes on along the minus strand of QANZ01014667.1, from coordinate 10,733 downwards.
ACCTGTCACGACGCCTTAGACCTGAGGTCATCATTATTCCGGCGTTGTAGTTGTCAAACTTTGGCTTAGTCTAACGTTGCCCGTAGAAGGGTAGCCATAAGGGCTAAGTACGGGTTTTGTTGATTTCCGTTCTGAGGAATGTGGATTGGCCAAGATGGGATTTTGTCCCTCGTTAAATGAGAGATATCTAACTGGCGCCCTCGATGAGTCTGTCCAAGGAAATGCGTGGCCACGCTGGGAAATGGGACTTACTCAAGAAATCGAAAAAGTTGTGGTTTGGATTATGGATGACTTTCCTGTGCCTAATCCATGACCAAGATATCGTGTGACAATAGGGTCTATGACAAGGTGGTACTAAGGTTAAGTCGGTTTTGGTAAAAACGATAACTCACGTGTTTTGGGTAGTCGTGATGGCTTGCTAGAGTCCGCTCACGACTTGTAGGTCATGGAGATGACTTGCTGCCAACTTCACGTGGGGCCTGCTGGGTCAGACATGAGGAGGATCAGGACACCGCTTAAAGGGACACGAATTAGGGTTAATTCGTGGGTCACTCCGGTGGCACAATTTAAGACACAACAAAATGTATGGGACATTAAGTCTTGTCTTAATTAATCTACAGTTGTGAAATATTTAAATTTGTGAGACAAGTTTAAATATAATAATTGTTAAATGATTAATAGGGATTAATTATTTACAATTAAAATATTAGGGAAAAATAAATCAGATAAGGTTCCTAAAAGTTAGGAGATTATTGATTTATAAAATTCCCCAATATATATATGAGGGTGGCGCCTCATGAGATGAATTTAGATTAATAAAATTGTTTTATTAATTAAAATCATGAGTTTGAATTCAAAAGATTTGATAGAGATATCAAAAGATTTGAATCATAGATATTAGGGAATATCTCAACTCATGATCTTTGGAAAATCATGACTTCCTAATTGTTAGGAAGGTTTTTGATTTATAAAATTCCAAAGAATTTTTAAGGAGCATGGCGCCATCTTGGTGGGTCCCAAGGGGAGATTTGATCTCTCATTTGATTCTCCAAGATTGCAATTTGAATTTGAATTAAAATATTAAGGTAATATTTTAATTAGAAATTCAATTCATGAAGTCATGATATTATTGCAATCTCATAATTTTAGAAATATAATAATGCTTTAATAATAATTATCAAAACCCTAGGGCTAGGCGCCTAGGTAAAAGAGAGAGTTCATTTTGATTTTGGTCTTCCTCCTTGTAGAGAGAGAAGAGAAAAATCGCCATTCTCAAGAACAAACCCTAGCTCTTCCAAGTGTGAGAATTTTTGGGCTCCCAAGAGTTGAGAGAGGAAAAATCGAGTTTGCCTAAGGAGTTAGGAAATTCGATTTGCAGTCACCAAAAATTAGGGTTTGTGGGAGAAGGAAAAACAAGAAGGAGTTCTTGTAGGGAATTCTCTATTGCGCCACTTTTGGTTTTTGGTTCAAGAAGGAGTTCTTGAATTCAAAAGCACTGTAGATTGGTCCCTGGTTCTTTTGGAGAAAAGAACAGAAGGGTAGCACCTTGGTGCCCAAGAAACTGTTCGTGTGGATTACCGGCAGAGGGAGGACGCTGAGAGTGGACTCCTTGCACACGCCTTGTACAACCAGCCGATTGAAACTCGTGAGGTATACCACTATCCTAACAGGTTTTAAATTCTACTAGCGGATCCGTTAGGGAAATTTAGGACTTGGCGCGTTTTATTTTAAATTTTATATTTGCTTCCGCTGTGTTAGGCGCCTAGAATTCCCAACAATCCCTCCCCTGAAGAGCATGCCAAGGACGCTCCAAGAGCTCAAAGAACTGCTTGTGAAGCACTTCAACGACTCTGTGGACGTTGCTTGCTTGATGCTAGCCACGATGGTTCAAAGAGTTGAACACGGAAATATTGTCGGCTGTTGAGATGGTCACACATCTTAAGGAAACGTTCCAGAACCAGGGGAAAGGGAAGGGCAAAGGAAAGAGGAAAGGAGACGCCGTGGTTGGTGGGACCAAGCCAGCGGCTGAGCCTAACCCACTACCTACCAAGAAGGAAAAGCCTTCAAAGGATGCAATTTGCCTTTTGAGAAATTGCAAATTGTATTTGGAAGATCAAAAGAATAAAAGGAGAGATGAGATCTCTACTTCAGGTATCTTCGTTATAGACGTTCACTTGTCTACTATAACCGCTTGGGTATTAGATACAGCATGTGGTTTTCACATTTGATGTGAAGGGTCTTAGAGACAGTAGAAAGCTGGACAGAAGCAAGATGGACCTACGAGTGGGCAATAGAGCAAGGGTTGCTGTTGTTGCTGTGGGAACATGCGAGCTTGTTTTTCCCTTTGGGCTTATTTTATTGTTATCATGTACCTTCTTTAAGTTTAAATATTATTTCTCTTTCTTATTTGGATAAGAAAGATTTTATATATGTAAACTGTAAAGAATGGTGTTCAATTCATAAAGATGATGTTTATTTGCTTATGTGATTTGCAAGATAAACATTACGTCTTGAAATTGGAAAGACAACACGATGACAAAACCTATAACATCATGTACCTTCTAAGCTCATTGGAAAAATGACAAAGGCGCCCTTCACTGGCCACAGTAAGAGGGCATCTGACTTGTTGGGGATCATACATAGTGATGTATGTGGACCCATGAGTACCCAAGCTGAAGGTGGTTACTCTTACTAACTGCTTCAATAGTTTTGACTACGGCCACCTATTAAAGCATAAGTCGGAGTCTTTTGAAATGGAGATTTCAAAGTGAAGTAGAGAACTAACTTGACAAGAAAATCAAAGTCCTTCGATCCGATCGAGAAGGCGAGTATTTGAGTCAAGAATTTGTTGATCATCTGAGAAGCTGTGAGATGGTCTCACGACTTACCCCTTCTGAAACCCCATGATGGGATGGTGTTTCCGAGAGGAGGAATCGAACCCTATTAGATATGGTACGATCTATGATGAGTCAGACCGATCTTCCGCGATCCTTTTGAGGATATGCTTTAGAAGCTACCGCGTTCACACTTAACCGTGTTCCGTCTAAGGCAGTTGAGAAGACACCATATGAGATATGGAGTGGGAAGAGTCCCATAGAGTCTTATCTCAAAATTTGGGGATGTGAAGTTTACGTTAAGCAAACGATAAACTATCTCTCAAATCCCTCAAGTGCTTGTAAGATACCCCAAGGAAACGAGGAGGTATTATGTTTACTGCCCATCTAACAACAAAGTGTTTGTAGTCAGAAATGGATTCTTTCTAGAAAAAGGATCTTGTTTCCAAAAGAAACAGTGGGAGTAAGGTAGATCTTGAAGAAGTTCAAGATCCACAAGGCACTTCAGAGGCGCAGACGGAAAATAGAGAAGAACCACAAGGTGTTGTGGAAGCTCCTCTAATAACACAAGGACAACGAAGTTATGATAGAACACGTTCTCAACCTCAAAGATATGGATCTTTGGTTATTGAGAACAATGATGTGTTGCTCTTGGAGCGTGGTGAGCCTACCACCTATCAAGAAGCTATTGTGGATCCCAACTCTGAGAAATGGGTTGAAGCCATGAAGGCTGAGATGCAGTCCATGTATGACAACAAGGTATGGACCTTAGTTGATGCACCTAAAGGTGTAAAAGCCGTAGGGTGCAAGTGGGTTTTCAAGGAGAAAACCGACATGGATGGCAACGTCAACTTCTTCAAGGCGAGGCTAGTTGTGAAGGGATTTACGCAACGTCATGGTGTTGACTATGACGAAACGTTTTCGCCTGTCGCGATGGCTAAGTCCATTAGGATCCTCCTTGCCATAGTCGCATATTATGACTATGAGATATGGCATATGGATGTCAAAACAGCATTCCTTAATGGAAGGCTGCCCGAGGATGTGTACGTGACACAACATGAGGGGTTTGTATGTCCTGAGGAACCAGTAAAGGTATGCAAGCTTAAGAGATCCATTTATGGATTGAAGCAAGCATCCAGGAGTTGGAATCATCGTTTTGATGAAGTAGTCAAAGAGTTTGGCTTCTTACAAAACGCTGACGAGCCTTGTGTTTACAAGAAGGTTAGTGGGAGCACAATTGTGTTCTTGGTGCTTTATGTCAATGACATATTGCTCATTGGAAATAATGTTCCAACCTTAAAGATTGTGAATCGTGGTTGTGAAAATCTTTTTCAATGAAGGACTTAGGAGAAGCTGCCTATATTCTAGGCATTGAGATCTATAGAGATAGATCTTGTAAGCTTCTTGTATTGAGTCAGAGTACGTACTTGGATAAGATACTGAAGGGGTTCAGTATGCGAGTTTCCAAGAGGGGATTCATACCGATGAATCATGGTTTAGTCCTGAGCAAGAAACAGTGTCCCAAGACACTTGTTGAGCGAGGGCGCATGAGTGGAATTCCTTATGCTTCGGCAATAGGATTCATCATGTATGCCATGCTATGTACTCGACCCGATGTGTCATTTGCCCTGAGCATGACGAGCTGGTTCCAACAAGACCCTGGTGAGGATCATTAGACCGCTATCATAAGCATCCTTAAGTACTTAGGAAGAACTAAGGATGAATTCTTGGTTTATGGTGGAACTGATGTGTAATTGGTTACACAGGTGCCCTTTTTCCAAACCTACCAAGATAAATTTAAATCGCAGTATGGATACGTGTTTCTCCTAAACGGTGGCATCGTGAGTTGGAAAGGTTCCAAGCAAAGCACGATTGCTGATTCTACAACAAAGGGTTGGTCGCGTGGAGACGCAGACCGTAAAACTAGTGTCTGAAGTGTGATTGGTAGTCACCCTGTGGAGACAGGAAATACACCAAATGGGACTGGGTCCCCACTGATGTTCCGACAGTGATATATATGTATACTCAGACGTGATCACCTAGAGATGGTGATGTCAAGATATGTAAAGTAGCAGACGAGGATGATGTTGCCGATCCTCTTATGAAATCCCTAGCACGGGTCTTACATGAACGTCATGTAATGTCAAATGGGGATTAGACACATTAATGGATGTTCCTAGTGTAGGAACAGTTTGATTAATGATTGTACCTAGTGCAAGTGGGAGTCTGTTGGAGATTGTGCCCTAGGGCCAATCATTTCATAAATATATTTTGAACATATTGATTAATTTATGGAGATAAATTAATGGTTATCATATTATTAGCATGTTTACTATGATAACAGTCCCTGATTAATTATGTGATAATTAGTCTAAACTGTCCCTGGTCGCCCATTCAGGTGGGAACTTGAAATGAACTAAGACCAGCATGACCTCGGTGTATGGAGATACATGCACTAGATGCTTTACGAGAGTCATGGTGCAATTACGTAAGGGGTTACGAGTTGCTGGACTGACCCGGAGAGTCCTGCATGGGTTTAGTCATCAGCTTGCCTCTCCTGTACGCCTGTCACGACGCCTTAGACCTGAGGTCATCATTATTCCGGCGTTGCAGTTGTCAGACTTTGGCCTAGTCTAACGTTGTCCGTAGCAGGGTAGCCATAAGGGCTAGGTACAGGTTGCCAAAATGGGATTTTGTTGATTGCCGTGCTGAGGAATGTGGCTTGGCCAAAATGGGATTTTGTCCCTCATTAAATGAGAGATATCTAACTGGCGCCCTCGATGAGTCTGTCCAAGGAAATGCGTGGCCACGCTGGGAAATGGGACTTACTCAGGAAATCGAGAAAGTTCTGGTTTGGATTATGGATGACTTTCCTGTGCCTAATCTATGACCAAGATATCGTGTGACAATAGGGTCTATGACAAGGTGGTACTAAGGTTAAGTCGGTTTTGGTAAAAACGATAACTCACGTGTTTTGGGTAGTCGTGATGGCTTGCTAGAGTCCGCTCACGACTTGTAGGTCATAGAGATGGCTTGCTGCCAACTTTAAGTGAGGCCTGCTGGGTCACACATGAGCAGGATCAGGACACCGCTTAAAGGGACACGAATTAGGGTTAATTCGTGGGTCACTCCGGTGACACAATTTAAGGCATAGCAAAATGTCTGGGACTTTAAGTCTTGTCTTAAATAATTTACAGTTGTGAAATATTTAAATTTGTGGGACAAGTTTAAATATAATAATTGTTAAATGATTAATGGGGATTAATTATTTACAATTAAAATATTAGGGAAAATAAATCAGATAAGATTCCTAAGAGTTAGGAGATTATTGATTTATAAAATTCCCCAATATTATTTTGAGGGTGGCGCCTCATTTTATTGTTTTAGATTAATGAAATTGTTTTATTAATTTAAATCATGAGTTTGAATTCAAAAGATTTGATATAGATATCGAAAGATTTGAATCATAGATATTAGGGAATATCTTAACTCATGATCTTTGAAAAATCATGACTTCCTAATTGTGAGGAATGATTTTGATTTATAAAATTCCAAAGGAATTTAGAGGCATATGGCGCATGGCTCAGGTGGGTCCCATGGGGAGATTTGATCTTCCAATTGATTCCCTAAGATTACGATTTGAATTTTAATTAAATATTATAGTAATATTTTAATTGTAAGTTCAATTCATGAAGTCATATTATTATGATTTAGAATTATAATAATGCTCTAAATATAATTATAAACCCTAGGGGTTAGGCGCCTAAGGGTGTGTGTGAATTCATTTGTGCGAATTTTCATCCTCCTTGTAGAGAGAGAGAGAAAATCGCCACCTTCAAGAACCCTAGCTCATTGAGTGAGAATTTTTGGCTCCCAAGTGTTGAGAGAGGAAAAATCGACTTTGCCTAAGGAGTTAGGAAAATCGATTTGCAGTCACCAAAAATTAGGCTTTGTTAAAGAAGGAAACACAAGAAGGAGTTCTTGTGGGGTTTTCTTCTTTGCGCCACTTTTGCTATTGGATTCAAGAAGGAGTTCTTGAATTCAAACACTGTAGAACGAGTCCCTGGTTCTTTTGGAGAAAAGAACGGAAGGCTAGCACCTTGGTGCCCGACAAATTGTTCGTGTGGATCACCGGCAGAGGGAGGACGCTACGAGTGGACTCCTAGGACACGCCTTGTACAACCAACCGATTGGAACTCGTGAGGTATACCACTATCTTAACAGGTTTTCAATTCAACTAACGGATCCGTTCAGGAATTCTTGGCCCGGCGCATTTCGTGAGGTAGGTAGTAGAAATGAAATTGGAAGCTGAAAAGTCATTGTTTAGTATTATAATTAATTTAAAATAAAACAGATAAAGAAAGTCAAAATAAGAATCTAAAAAGACATGAAAGGAAGCCCTAATAAGAAAAGGAGAGAGAAACTGAGTCGGTAAAACCGTAATATTTTGCCATAGACGGTCAGGCATTCACCGACTTACTCACTGCTCATGTAGCCAAGCTTCTGAGTTCAGTCTTCTTTCTTCATCTTCTATTTGACTATTTGAGGTAATTGAATTTTTTAAAAAAACAATGAGTTGTTAACTTTTGTCTTGTTTGGATGTTATCCATGTGGATGCTTTTCTAGTTTTCTTTGATTCTTTTTTCTCCAATACAAATTGTTAGAGTCAGTGACTACTTTTAGATTATATTGTTTAATATAAATGATTGTGGACGTGGAATTTCCGAATTTGGATTTTTTTTTATGTTGATGATATATAAAATTATTAATGTTGTTGAGTAATGAGTGATCGTTGGACCAAAGAGATGTATATTTGTATATATTAAGGTATGGTTATATGGTATGACCATTATGATGATGTTGTAATTATATATTGTATAGGTTGAAGTTGAACAATGTTTAAAAGAAAAACCATCGACTCATTTTTCAATAGAATAGAGAGGGATATTGATGTTCAATGGTCAAAAAATTCAAATATTAATTCACTATCTCAGAATGAGAATATTGTTGAAGAATCTATGATGACTACTTTCGAGCAACCTGCTCCTAAAATCATGAGATTTGAAGAAGCGAATATTGATAGTTCAACCTTAATACGAGATCCTGGTATCTACCGGTATGAAATTCATAGAGCATACATAACATTTGGGCCTAATAAAAGAACTTCTACCAGTATTTCCATTGTCCGATCCAAAAAGTCACCCACGTAGATTTCAAGGTTATTGGTTCAAAACCTTTCCTTGGTTAGAGTATTCACCGATAGAAGATGTTGTGTTTTTTTTTCCATATTATTTTTTTGCTAAAAAACCATTCGGATGTCATGGGTCTGAGACATTTATATCAATGGTTTTCAAGAATTGGAAGAAAGTCAATCATGGGAAAAAAAAATGTGTATTTTTATCTCATGTGAGAAAGAATCAAAATTCTGCTCATAATGTAGCTACTAGATGCCTTAAAGATTTCAAGAACCAATCATGTCATATTGAAGTAGTTCTAGATAAACAACCTTCACAAAAAATTTTGAACAATCATTGCGTCTTAAAGCTTCTGTTGATGCTATTAGATGGTTAACTTTTCAATCTTGTGCTTTCAGAGGATATGATGAGCGCTCAGAATCAAGAAATCAAGGAAATTTCCTTGGAATGATAAAGTTTTTAGCTTCTTATAATGATAAAGTAAATGATGTTGTTTTAGATAGTGCCTCACAGAATGCAAAATATACATCTCCAACAATTCAAAAGGAGATTTCGCATATTTTTGCTAGAAAGTTGCAAAATGAAATTCGTGCAGAAATTGGTGATGAAAAATTTTATTTGATTGTTGATGAAGGTCGAGATGAATCTAAAAGAGAACATGGCATTTGTTGTTAGATTTGTTGATAAAAATGAGTTCACGAAAGAAAATTTTTTAGATTTGGTTCATGTCAAAGAGACAACTTCATCAACTCTTAAGCAAGAAATTTGCTTGAGTTTATCTCATCATAATCTTAGAACTAAAAATATTTGTGATCAAGGATATGATGGAGCTAGTAACATGCGTGGAGAATGGAATGGACTACAAGCTTTGATTCTTCAAGAATGTCTTTATGCATATTATGTGAATTGCTTAGCTCATCAATTACAATTGGCTCTTGTTGTTGTAGCTAGAGAAGTAGTTGATATACACAATTTTTTTCAAAATCTCAATTACATTATAAATATTTTGAGTTTCTCTTGTAAGCGAAATGAGGATTTGCAAAGTGCTTTTTTTAGTTGCAAGTGATGAGACTGAAACAGGAAGAGGAGCAAATCAATTGGGGACATTACAAAGACCAACAGACGCAAGATGGAATTCTCATTTTAAAATCAATGTGTAGTCTTCTGCAAAAGTTTAATGCAACTATTTCGGTTCTTGAAAGTTAAGTTGTTAAAGGATCTACTTATTCTCAGCAAGGTGATGCTACTTTTGCTGTTAAGTCATTGATATCATTTAACTTTGTTTTTATTCTCCATTTGATGATAGAAATTATGGGGATCACGGACACACTTTATCAGGCTTTACAACAAAAGTCTAAAGATATTTTAAATGCTATGCATTTAGTATCTTCCACCAAATATTTGATTCAGAATCTAAGAGATAACGGTTGGGACAAACTTTTAAATAAGATTACTTCTTTTTATGAAAGTCGTGATATTCGAATTCCTGACATGAGAGCTTATTTCTCTGAGCATCATTATCAAGTGGATTTGTTTACAAATGTGATTGAATATCAATTGATGGAATTGAATAGTAGATTCAGTGAAAAAGCCACATAACTTCTTATTTTGAGTGCAGCTTTAGATCCTAAAGATGGTTACAAATCATTTGATACTGATAATATATGCAAGTTTGTTGAGAAGTTTTATCCTTCTGATTTCTCTGATCAAGAGAAAATTCATTTGAAATATCATTTGCAGCACTATAAACTGGATGTACCTTGTCATCTAAAATTGCATAATTTCTCTACTATTGTTGAGTTATGTCAAGGATTGGTGCAAACTGAAAAATCAGAGACATATCCTCTTATTGATAGGTTACTTCATTTTATTTTGACATTTTCTATTTCAACAACAATTACTGAGCGTGCATTTTCAGTCATGAAAATCATAAACAAAGAAAACTTCCTCTCTCTCTCTCTCAACCAATGAAAACCCAAAAATTCATCAAGCAAATCTACCCTCCAAACCCTAATTCTGCAATTGGCTTTTTTTTTCTCAACCAATAATAATCCATAAATTTATCCAAGTGAATTCATCCATTAAAAAACATGCTCAGTTGTCCCTGGATCACTTTTCTCGCCCTCGTACTCTCTACTCGCTATTAATTTGGGGCAAAGTGATTCAAAGAAAGAAAGAAAAAAATTAGAAGAAAATTCTTTATACTTAACACTGATTTTGCGTTGGTTAATTGTATAATAGGGTTTATCAATTCAAATATGGTAGAGAGAGAAGAAGAAGTTGTCTCTTGTTTAAATTCAATTATAATTTTAATTTATTTTTTGTTATTACGTTTTGATCCTATTATAAAAAGAAAATGACCTTAATGTAAAATATTAAAACTTTTGGGTGATGAAAGTTTAGTTTCTTTTTTTTAATGGAAAAATGAATGGAAAGTGCTGAGGGACTAGTGGTGCAACATTTTGAAAAATTGAGGGACCAAAACGGAACGAAAAATAATTGAGGGACCAATTGGAAACATTGAGCATAACTGAGGGACCAAAATAGGACTTTGGCTTTATTTTTATATTTTGATAATATTAATTTTTTGATATATATTTTCTTTAATATGTTTTATATTTTATATTCTGTCAAATTTGTACATTTTACCTTATAATGTGCATGTAAATAATGTTTATGAATTAATTAAGGGCTTGGTTTGAGA
>QANZ01014663.1:16164-34950 GCA_003254925.1 Chamaecrista fasciculata | reverse complement strand
CCAGCATCTAGTGCATGCATCTCTATGCACCGAGGTCATGCTGGTCTTGGTTCATTTCAAGTTCCCACTCGAATGAGCGACCAGGGACAGTTTAGATTAATTATCCTATAATTAATCACGGACTGTTATCATAGTAAACATGCTAATAATATGATAACCATTAATTTATCTCTATAAATTAATTAATATGTTCACAACATATTTATAAAATGATTGGCCCTAGGGCATAATCTCCATCACTTTCAAGCTATGGTAAGGCAACAAAGGAACAAAAACAGGATAAATGCTCTCAGAGACCAAAATGGAAATTGGCACACAAACCATAAGGAACTTAAGCAGCTCATTGAGACATACTTCAGTAATCTCTACTCTACTCAACAATGCACTGAACATCTGGCTGACTGCACAAACTCATTCATTCAAAGATGGGTAATTTACACTTTGATACCCTGTGGTTTGACCCTATTCTCCATTAACACTTTGGTACCGTTTGAAATTATTTTGTAATTTTAACCATAACAAATTTTGCAAAAACTACATATTGACCCCACAAAATTTTCAAAAAATTACAAATAGGTCCCTGGATACATATTATCTAGGGACTAAAATGAAAACTTTAAAATAATTTTGGGGTCAATATGTAATTTTTGCAAAAATTTGTTATGGTTAAAATTACAAAATAGCTCCAAAGGGTACCAAAGTGTTAATGGAGAATACCACAGGGTACCACAGTGTCAAATTTCAAACCACAGTGTACCAAAGTGAAATAGGGTCAAACCACAGGGTACCAAAGTATAATTTACCCTTCAAGGAATTGACCTTCCTAAACTCAATGAATCCCAATGAAGAAACCTATCACTTCCAATCACCAAAATGGAGGTTGAAACGATAGTGTTTCAAATGGATGGGAATAAGGCTCTAAGACAAAATGGATTCTCTGTTTCATTCTTCCAAAATTATTGGTCACTAGTCGAAAATGACATTTATGCAATGGTTCATTCCTTCTTCAGCAGGGGGTTCTTATTAAAAGAGCTCAATTACACCAACCTAGTCCTAATTGCTAGAAAAGAAGGCCCCGAATCTTCTGTAGACTTCAAACCAATAAGCCTGTGTAGTGTGACGTACAAAATCATCTCTAAGGTACTGGCTAATACACTTAGAGATATCATTCCCCACGTGATTACTGAATTCCAAAATGCATTTGTCAAAGGTAGATGCATTTCTGATAAATTCATTCTTGCTAAGGAAATTCTACATCACATCAATAAACAAAAGAAAAGCAAGAAATTCTGGTGTGGTTATAAAGTTGACTTCACAAAAGCCTTCGGCAAAGTGTCTTGGGATTTCTTACTCTTAGTAATGAAAGACATGAACTTTCCTCCGATTTGGCTCTCTCTAATCCAACAATGTATCACCACAACTCGTATTCAGGTGATGTTTAATGTATCCTCAACCAACCATATTTCGCCCCAACTGTGGAATAAGGCAAGGTGATCCCCTTTCACCCTACCTATTTCTCTTCTATCTCAATGTTCTCTCCCTCAAATTGATTAAGATGGAAAGAACCAGAGAGATTACTGGGGTTAAAATTTCTAAAGGAGGTCCTAGCTTGAGCCACCTTCTCTATGCGGATGATTGTCTCCTATTTTTCAAGGCTGACCTCAACTCTTGTCAGAAGACAAAAACTACTATGCAGAAATTTGCAAATGTTCAGGATTAAAGGTCAATAATGAAAACTCCACATGTGTGCTTTGTCCCAATACCCCTCCGAGATTCATCAAGTTAATGTCTAAAGCCTTGCACTGTGAGCATGCCAAGGACATAGGACTTTACCTGGGCAACTACGTTGATGGCCCTCATAATGTGAAGAGATCTTTTAACAAGTTCATGGAAACACTCCAAAGTCGTCTCCAAGAATGGCAAAACAACCTTCTTTCTAAGACAGGAAAAATCACACTCATAAAATCTGTCATTAGCTCTCTTGCGACCTATTACCTCTCCCGTTTAAAACTCAACCACTGGCAGGCTAAGAAATGTGACTCTCTCATCAACAAGTTCCTTTGAAAAAATGGAACTAATAACAATTGCTTGCATATGATCAAGTGGATTGAGATTTGTAAGCCCACTCACATGGGAGGACTTGGGATCCGAATTTCCCAGGACTTCAATCATGCTTTGCTAATTAAACAAACCTTGAAACTTTATGATAATCCTGGATGTCTATACAGTAGAATCCTTAGGCATAAATATGGTAAGGGACCTCATAGTGACTCTTTAAAATGCCCACATGATGCTTCTCCCAGATGGAAAGGTATATATAAATCTTTTGACTCAGTAAAATCCCACTTTAAGTGGCAGGAGGGAAGTGGTAAGAATATCCCACTCAATAGTGACAATTGGTTCCATCCAGTGATGCATGTTGATCCTTCTAGAAAGGTTAATGACCTTATAAATGACCATGGAGGCTGAAAGAAAAATGAAGTTCATCAACTCTACAGTAGGGGATGCCTCATCCATCCTAAATACCATTCCCTCCACTTATAACAATCGTGAAGCCTTGGCCTTTATTCCCTCTAAATCTGGCATTTACTCTGTCAAAGAAGGCTAAAAATCCCTGATAAATGATTAGCTTCAGAGTGGCAACTCTCATCCCACGTTTCCAACCTGGAAGCAACTCTAGAAAATTGATTTCCCCCTCCCCCAAAATCCTAACCTTCCTATGGCAGCTCAGTCACAATGCACTCCCACTTGGAGACGCACTCTTAAAAAGAAGATTCAACATTGAAGGCACGTGTGCTCTTGGATGCAAAACCATTGAGAATACTGAACATTTGTTTATGGACTACCCCTTTGCTAGAGCTTGTTGGTTTGGAACTAGGCTCAACATTCGAATTGATGCTTGGGTTGATGGTAATTTCAACACTTGGCTGAACAGACTCATCTCATCTTACTTCAAGGAAATACCTCAGCTGAAGATCAAAACAATATTTGTTTTGCCATCATGCTGAGTTAGTCTATTTACTTGATGAGAAACAAGGCCGTTTTCTCTCAATTGCAGGTCACTCCTCAAATTGTTATCTCATTAGCTAATAATTCTTTGTATGTGCACATGCATTATGGTAAGAAGAAAGCTCGGACATCCCTGAAGCAGTGTACGATGGAATTGAATATGTCTACTGATCTTCAAGTTGGCCACTTGAATGGCCAAATTCCCACAAACATCATTGAGGATAAAGGTTGGGCGAAGAATGCAAAGCATGGAGTTGTGGCATTTTGGTTTAACAATGGACTTCAGAATATTATTCTTGAAGTAACCTATGACTTCACCCATAGCTTAAACACTCATGCCATCTTCACCATTCGTAGGCTTCTCCATATTTTGCTTGCTCAAGGTCTTGTTGCTGTCAACATCTAGTGCCCCAAGCAACATACCATTCGCCAAATTGAGTCAAAGAAACCGCATGCCACTGCTACCTTGCTAAAGGATATCTACAAACTCTATCACAACTTCTCTTTTATTGCCTTTAAACACATGCACACATCAGTAGATAGAAGTTACTTTATTTCCCTTGAACATCATATTGTAGGACATTTCGCATGTCTCATGCAATTGTTCTTGTTTAAATAGAAAGAAAAAAAACCTTTGTGAAATGACTCAAGTACTTAACTGTAGTAAGTTGACTCTAACATCCTATTCATACTTTAGTATTTATTGTTAAATATATCCTCAAAACTTAAGTGTACTATCAAATATGTTTCTAAAATTTGAATTCGCTGTCAAATATGTTCTTTAAAAATATCTTTAGATGGAGTAGCCCTAAGTCATTTGATGGAATTAGAGTAAGGAAAACATTGATTAAAATATAAAATTTTTGGGATAAAATTAATATCAAATAAATTTGGAAGACAAAGTTGAAAATTGATATAAAATTTAAAGAAAACTTATTATTTGATCTCTAAATTTAGGTTCAACTAATGAATCCCTAAATAATCAAAATATATGAATTAATCCCTGAATTATTGTAATTGTCAATGGTTTGATCCCCGAGTCAAATTTAGGGACTAAAAAGTTAAAAACTTAGTACAAAATCAAGGACAAAAAAGTATTAATTGAGTACAAATTCAAGATTCGAAAATTACAAACTCATTTTAAATTCAGGGACCTAATCATCACTAAGGACCAAATAGTTGAAAATTGGTTGACTTAGTGTAAATTCATGAACCAAATAGTATATTTCTCTAAATTTTAAGTGAGGAAAAAAAGTATTTTGTCCAATAAAAAAGGGCCAAAGTCTCTAACTGATCCCTTATATATTGGGTAGATTTCAAATTGGTCCCTTATCTTTCATTTATTTCAGATTGGTTCTATATGTTTCCATAATAATTCAAATTGGTCCCAAAAATACTTATGATCATCTCTTATTTCAAGTTCAAATGAGACGAATTCAGAGCTACGAATTTCTTTTGACAAGTACTTTGAGACCATCAACAAACGAGGTCAAATCATGTCCCCAAAATAGGTAACTAGTTTAACGGTCAAACAAGTGAAATTAGTCATATCTCTTTCGTTCGAAATTCGAATACGACGAATTTGAAGCTATGTACTAACTCTTGAAGAGCTCTTTCTCTGCCCAATTAAGATAACTAGCAAATGAGGTCAAATTGCGTCTCAAAAGTAATGTTGGGACCAATTTGAAACATCATGAAAACATAAAAAAAAATGAGAGATAAGGACCAATTTAAAAATCTACCCCATAAATAAAGGACCAATTTGAGACTTTGGCCTAAAGAAAAAAACTAGCAACGATGGTAACCTTATCTCCCCTGGGCTACCGTTGATTTTCTCCTCTAAACACTCACACACCAAGCTCTCCCATCTTCGTCTTTCGCTCATAACTGAGGCATATCACCGCCGGCGGACTTCCACCACCTACCAGCTCGCCGGAAACCGCCGCTGTTAGCAAAAAAGTGCAGCCATTTTTCTTCATCGCACGACGTTCCTGTTTTTGCGAAAGCTTCTAAGGTAAGCATTTGTTACACGTTTCTTCATGTTTAAATGTCTAAACAAGGTTTTTCGTGCTGTACACCAGTCTACGTTTTATAGCATTATTCGTTGGAGAATTTCATCATGTTTTGGTGCTGGGTTTGATGCTAAAATTCTGATCTGTTGGGACTTGCAATTTGGGCCCTTGTTGATGAAATTTTGTTTTCGTTTCTCTCGGCTTCGTTTTGCGGACATTTACTCATTCAGTTACGTGCTGGAATATATTGGATTGATTGTTTGGATTTCTCAAAGGCTTTTTGGTCACATTTTGATACTCGAAATATAGTGTATAATGATGGATGGGTTGAGCTTCTTGGTTGTTACTTGAATGCAATTTTGTATGTCTTTCCAGCGGCCTTAAAACATTGAGATGCTTCATTTATGATTCTAAATTATCTAAAGCATTGGTACCACTTCTAGTTATTCTTAGAGATTTTTAATGCATTTTTTAGTATGTCTGAACGTGAAGTTCTATTGCTACGCTTGGGGCTGTTATTGGTTGTTTTTTAGTTTATTAAAATCCTTCCTTAAAGTGTTGAAGTGCTTGTTTAAACCCCATTTTAAACACTTCTATAAATTCTATTCTGAACACCTCTGACTTGGGTTATGTTTGAATAATTTTATGTACCTTAAAGTGTGCTAAAACTAGGGTAAAATTTCTGTTTCGAGTGCCTCTTGTTTTAGTGGTGTCTTAGACACTTTCAGGCTCTTTAAAGTGTGTTGTAGCTTGGTCAAGAATTCTATTTTGAACCCAACTTACTGGGGTCATGTTTTGAATACTTCTAGATATCTTAAAGTGTGTTAAAACTTGGGTAAATTTTCTGTTTTGCTTGCTTCTTTTTTAAGTGGTGTTTTGGGGATTTTTTCAGTTACAAAATGTCTAAACATGTCCTAAAAACACTGTTTTGGTTGCCACTTTGGGTATGTTTTGAACACTTTTAGGTGTCTTAAACATGCCCTAAAGATTCTTTTTTGATTTCCCATTACTACGGATGTGTTTTGGGCATTTCTAGGTGTTTGAAAGTGTCTTAGGCATGTTCTAAAAATTCTGTTGTGGTTGCCTCTTTGTTTGGTGATAGACCCCCAATAATTGATACTTATAAAAGAAGAGGGAAAAACATGTCAAATATGCCTGTGGGACAGATAAGCAGCAGCCATAACAGCTGAAGCAGACCTTGAGCAGTGTGTGGGATATTGGTGGCGAGAGTATCTCAGTATGTTTGACAAATAAGCTCTACTTACCTGGCTTGACGGCTGGGGAATACTGCATTATGAAGTGTAATGGCTGAAGCTTTATAAGGTTGTTTTATTAGTGTTTTAGGGAGGAGAGTTGAGGTTCTTGTGGGGAGAATTCTGGCCTCTCGAATGTCCAGTGTTATCATCTCGAATGTCCTATNACCTTGAGCAGTGTGTGGGATATTGGTGGCGAGAGTATCTCAGTATGTTTGACAAATAAGCTCTACTTACCTGGCTTGACGGCTGGGGAATACTGCATTATGAAGTGTAATGGCTGGAGCTTTATAAGGTTGTTTTATTAGTGTTTTAGGGAGGAGAGTTGAGGTTCTTGTGGGGAGAATTCTGGCCTCTCGAATGTCCTATATTGTTGTGTGTTTCCATCAGTGTTTTGTTCTTATAACTTACCCCTAGTTGGTGGAGGTCTGTTGTATTATCATTTATTCATAAATAAAATCAGTGGTTTCTATCATCTGGTAATGCTTTGATGTTTTTTTTTGGAACACTTTTAGTTACTTTAAAGTGTTTGAAAACAGGTCCTGAAAATTCTGTTTTGGTTTCCTCTTGGATTATGTTTTGAACACTATTTGATAATTAAAAGTGTCTTGAAGCTTGCCTAAAAAGTTTTTGTTGTCTCTATGTTATGTTTTGAACATTATTAATATTAGGTACCTAAAAGTGTCACTCCTAAAGCTTTCTGTTTTGTTGCCTCTTGCTTTAGTGGTGTTTTAGACTTTTTTAGGCACCATTAAGTGTATGAAAACATGCCTGGAAGTTCTGTTTTAGTTGTATTTCGTTTTTATATTGTTTTAGGCACTTCAAAGTGCATAGGAAACGCTAATGAAATTATGTTTTGACTTCTTGTGGCTTTGGTGTTGTTTTGGACACTATTGGGTCCTCAAAAGTGCATAAAAATCTCTTTAAAAATTCTGTTTTGACTCCATGTGGCTTTGGTGTTGTTTTGGACACTTTTGGTGCTCAAAAGTGCATAAATTACACTCTACTTATTCTGTTTTGACCCCTTTTGGACTTTGGTGTTGTTTGGGACACTTTTTGGGGTGCTGAAAAGTGCATATAAAACATTTTTAAAATTCTGTTTTGAGCTCTAGTACAGCCAATAATGTTCAGAGCTTACATATTTCTGTTTCTGCATTCAGGTTCTCTCCATTTTGTCTAAGATTATGTTCAGCTTTTTCTGAACTGTGTAATGGCACTTCCCAGTCGTCAGCTTTACCCGGCAACAACCTTCTTTGATTCATTTCAGAGCTCCCCAAGATCCCATTGTCTCCATTACTTCAGGTGTTGCCCATCCATTCACTCAGAACCACAAATTTTCTGTGGACAAAGATCCTTAAGAAACTCAAGTTTTGTTTATTTGAGAAAACCCTTATTTCAATCGAAGGTCTCAAAGAATTTTTGTGGTCACAGTTGGTTGAAAAATTGGAATCAGCCCAACCAGCAGAACCATCCAAAAGCCCCTCGTGCTGTTGTAGATTATCAAGATTCTGAAAGTGGGAATGCATCAAAATTGGGTTTTGTAAAGAGTGCTAGTAATACTGATGGGGATGATATCAGTGAGGGTGGCAGTGGTGGTAGAGGTGGTAGTACAATGGAGAGGATTGTGGAAAAATTGAAGAGATTTGGGTATGTTGATGATGATATTAGGAAGCAAGACAGAACAAGGGAGAGAGTAATAGAAAAAGGGTCTGTAGAAGATATATTCTACGTGGAGGAGGGGATTTTGCCAAACACACGAGGTGGGTTTACGCGAGAATCTCCATTGGGGATTGGCAATTTTGGAGCTGATGGGGAGGTAAGGTTCCCCTGGGAGAAGCCCGAGGAGAAAGAGGAAGAAACAAAAAATTCTACGAGGCTCGAAAGTAAGACGTCTATAGCAGAACTAACTCTTCCTGAATCCGAATTGAGGAGGCTGAGGAATTTGACATTTCAGAAGAAGCATAAGACAAGAATTGGGGGTGCTGGTGTCACTCAAGCTGTAGTAGACATGATTCATGAGAGGTGGAAGACATCAGAGATCGTGAGGCTTAAATTCGAAGGTGCTTCTGCACTTAACATGAAGAGGATGCATGAGATACTAGAGGTTTGCCCTTTTCCCTTAGCTTTATATTCATAGTTGATGCAACCTTTAGACTTTTTTTTTTGGTTTTAATACCAAAGTTTGTGAGATATATATGTAATAAGTAGAGGTAAATGGAAATGAATATTGAACAATTAAACTGTTGAACCCACAAACCCTTTTCCTCAAGCACATAATTTGTGAGAAGAATCTCATTCATAAGAATGAGTTGGATGATGTTTGACTAGAACTTTTGGATTGCTCTTGATATGTTATATCGCTTTTAGTATATAAAGTGTTCTGTACACTATCATTTAGAATTTAGAAAACATACTACAATAGACTTTAATATATTTCTTTTATTCTGATTGATTTTTCAAATCATGTTCAGAGAAAAACTGGTGGTCTGGTGATTTGGCGATCTGGCAACTCGGTTTCCTTATACAGGGGTGTAAGCTATGAGGATCCTTCAGTACAACTGAACAAACGTATCTACAAAAAAAGTGAGGATTCTTTAAAATTTCTTCCAACACCTTTGGAAAATAATATTGGGAAAGCATCTAACGTTGCTTCTAATGGGATGGATGCTCAGTTAAAAGATTCAGAAACAACTAATGAGCAGAATGATAGAGTATCATTACCTGAAATCAAATACGAAGATGAAGTGGACAGATTATTGGATAGCCTGGGTCCTAGGTACACAGATTGGGCTGGATTTGATCCACTGCCTGTGGACGCAGATATGCTTCCGGCAACTGTTCCTGGTTTCCAACCTCCCTTCAGAGTTCTTCCTTTCGGTGTGAGATCCTCACTTGGTTTGAGGGAGGCTACTGATCTACGAAGAATTGCTAGGACCCTTCCTCCTCATTTTGCATTAGGTGCGTTATTGTCGCTCTTGTTGCTCATGAGGTTCAGAATTTTGTTTTTGATTTTGTATAATTTGATCATATATAGGTAGAAGCAGACAGCTTCAAGGTTTGGCTGCAGCCATGATTAAATTGTGGGAAAAAAGTTCAATTGCAAAGGTTGCTCTCAAACGTGGTGTGCAGCTAACTACCAGTGAGAGAATGGCTGAAGAGATCAAGGTGATAATTTCTGTTGATCTTACCTTCTAGGTTGCTGCCTTTTTTTTTTACCTAAAGTGTTTATTTGCTTAAATTTAGAATTGGTATGAGAGTTGCCAATGTCCCCCCTCCCTCTCCCTTTTTATGTTTGGAAAATATGCATGTTTTCCTAGCTTATTTTGGGAAGATATTATACTTTATGGAACCTTGGGGTGAATTGGGGAGAATGGATGGAAGGAAAAGGGTAGTGAAATTTTAATTTTAATATTTTCTTTGATTTGGATTTAAATCTAAACATTTAATTCCTGTAGAATATGTTTGAATTGAGGAAACTAGATAAAAAAGAAGAATAATTTTGTTATGTTTAATTCTTAACTCACAGAAATTTCAAAATTCACTCCATCTCCTCAATTCTCAAAGACACCCTTAAGGTATGTCTCAAGGGTTTGGATTTGTTGTGACCATTGTAGTCCTATTAAATATTCCTTTTCCAGGTGAAGAAGATCAGCATTTCATTATTGACTTTTCAATGATCTCAAAAATTTAAATATTATATTACTAGCATTGTTTTCTGCTATAAATCTTTTTCTTTTTTTCTTTTTTTAATTTTGTCCACAACACCCCAGATTGATTCCACTTCTTTTTTTGAGAATGAAATTAAAGAGTGATGACCTACAAATTCTTTGTTTCTTCCTAATCCCTGTATTATTTGAAACAATAATATAATGAGGAGCTTTATATTTCTAGGTTCATCTGCTTGTGAACTTCCATCAAAGAACATGCTGCTTTCATTTTGTGTTAAATAAAACATGCTACAAAGAGTTTAATTTAGAAAAGCACCTTCCAGTAAATAGATATTGCCTCTTTTGACAAATATAAATATTCAACAAACAGAACCATGGGTTCATGATGAAGGATACAGTAGCATCAACTAAGCTGATTATGAGCTGATTTTAATATATGAAGATGCTACAAGGTCACATTTCTTAGGTGTTATTTCATAGAGATGGCTTGCTGCCAACTTCACGTGAGGCCTGTTGGGTCACACACGAGCAGGATCAAGACACCGCAATGGGACACGAATTAGGGTTTAATTCGTGGATCACTTTAATGACACAATTTAAGACGTAGTTGAATGTCTGGGACATGAAGTCTTGTCTTAAATTAAATCTACATTTATGATATTTAAATTTGTTAGACAAGTTTAAATATATTAATTGTTAAATAGTTAATTTGATTAATCTATTTACAATTAAATTCTTGTTTAAAATATTAGGGAATAATAAATTGGATAAGCCTCCTAAAAGTTAGGGGATTATTGATTTATTAAATTCTCCAATATTAGGATAACAAAGAATGAGGGTGGCGCCTCATGCTCTTGTTTTTGATTAATAAAATTGTTTTGTTAATTAGAATCAAGATTTGATTTTGAATTCAAAGAACATGCTGCTTTCATTTTGTGTTAAATAAAACATGCTACAAAGAGTTTAATTTAGAAAAGCACCTTCCAGTAAATAGATATTGCCTCTTTTGACAAATATAAATACTCAACAAACAGAACCATGGGTTCATGATGAAGGATACAGTAGCATCAACTAAGCTGATTATGAGCTGATTTTAATATATGAAGATGCTACTGTTGGGAAATCACGGCGCGCGTAGCGGAAGCGGAAAATTAAAATAAATTAAAAACATGGCGCAAAACAAAAGGTGATTTCCCTACGGATCCGCTAGATGAATTTAAACCGGTAAAGTTAGTGGTATACCTCAAGAGTTTCAATCGGTTCGGTTGAACGGTGCAATTCTGAGAAGTCCACACGAAGCGTCCTTCCTCTGCCAGTAATCCACACGAGCAGTTTAGTGGCACCAAGGTGCTAGCCTTCTGTTCTTTTCACCAAAAGAACTTGGGAACTCGATTTACGGCTCTTAAAACTCAAGAACAATTTTTGAACCTTAAGAGGATGGGTGGCGCAAAGACAAGAACACTTTCTTGTTTTCTCTCTCAAAAACCCTAAATTAGGGTTCAAGTCGATTTCTCTCTCTACCTTAGAGAAAGTCGACTTTCTTTCTCTCTACAATTGGGAACCCTCAAAATTTTCTCTCTCTAGGAAAATCAAGTGAGCAAGTCGACTTGCCTAGGCTCTATTTATAGAGTTGGGGAATTTTGATAATTATAATTAGGGAATCCCTAAATTAATGAATTATCAAATTATAAAATTATAAGATTACAATAATATTATAATTTTAGGACTTGAATTCTTAATTAAAATATTACCTTAATATCTTAATTGAATTCAAAATGCAATCTTTGAGAATCAAAATGGAAGATCAAATCTTCCTCCTTGGTCCCACAAGCCATGCGCCTATGCCCTCTATTTTCTTTGGAATTTTATAAATCAAAAACATTCCTAACTCTTAAGAAGTTATAACCAACTTATTATCTTCCAAAGATTTTGAATTAAAATATTACCTTAATATCTTTAATTCAAAATTTGAATCTTGAAATCAAAATCAAATCTTGAATTCAAATTCAAGTCATGACTTTAATTAATAAAACATTTCTATTAATTAAAATCAAGCTAAAAGAGGCGCCACCCTCTATCCAATTTATCTTAATATTAGTGAATTTAATAAATCAATAATCTCCTAACTTTTATGAACCTTATCTAATTTATTATTCCCTAATATTATAATTGTAAATAGATTAATCCAATTAACTATTTAACAATTAATATATTTAAACTTGTCCCACAAATTTAAATATCATAATCGTAGATTTAATTTAAGACAAGACTTTATGTCCCAGACATTTAGCTATGTCTTAAATTGTGTCACCGGAGTGACTCACGAATTAACCCTAATTCGTGACGAATTAACCCTAATTCGTGACGAATTAACCCTAATTCGTGTCTCTTTAAGCGGTGTCCAGATCCTGCCCATGTGTGACCCAGTAGGCCTTACGTGAAGTTGGCAGCGAGCCATCCCTATGTCTCACAAGTCGAGAGCGGACTCTAGCAAGCCATCACGACTACCCAAAACACGTGAGTTATTGTTCTATCAAAATGACCGATTTAACCTTAGTACCACCTTGTCATAGACCCTATTGTCACACGATATCTTGGTTTTGGATAAGGCACGGGAAAGTCATCCTTGATCCAAACCACAACTTTCTCGATCTTCTTGAGTTAGTCTCAATTTATTGAGTGGCCACTCTTTCCTTGGACAGACTCGTCGAGGGCGCCAGTTAGATATCTCTCATTTATGAGGGACAAAATCCCATCTTGGTCAACCACATTCCTCAGCACTGCAATCAACCAAACCCGTACCTAGCCCTTATGGCTATCCTGCTACGGGCAACGTTAGACTATGCCAAAGTTTGACAACTACAACGCCGGAATAGTCAAGACCTCAGGTCTAAGGCATCGTGACAGGCGTACAGGAGAGACTAGCTAATGACTAAACCCATGCAGGACTCTCCGGGTCAGTCCAGGGTCAGTCCAGCAACTTGTAACCCCTTACATAATTGCACCATGACTCTCGTAAAGCATCTAGTGCATGTATCTCCATACACCGAGGTCATGCTGATCTTAGTTCATTCTTGCTCCCACGAGAATAATCGACCAGGGACGGATTTAGATTAATTATCTCATAATTAACCAAGGACGCTATCATAGTAAACATGCTAATAATATGATAACAACATAATTTATCTCCATAAATTAATCAATATGTTCAAAACATATACATAAAATGATTGGCCCTAGGGCACAATCTCCAACAGCTACAAGGTCACATTTCTTAGGTGTTATTTCAGAATAGGTCAGTAATGGCTTGGCTCTATCAATGACACAACTCTCCCAAGTCTTTGATCTACTTCCATGAATAGCCCATCCAAGGCACCGAGCTGCGCAAAACCATTGCCATAGTCTTCAATACAAAACCCTCAAGGTTTTAGTCCTAATGATTCGCTAGGTCACACCATGAGTTTTAATTGCAACTTCCATGAAAGTAACTTACAAACCAAGCAAACCTTCATGAGATATATGGTTATAAAAAGGGAAACTCTAAGATGCTGTTTGTGCGCGCACCCACGCATACACATGCATCTATACATCTAGGTTAGAATTCAAAGTGGGTGATATCTATATGCTACGATATTATGTTCAGAAAATAGTGAGGGCAACAATTCACAAGTGAAAGGGAAGGATAATGCAGAGGTACTCGTGCCCTCTACTTTGGATGCATTATTTGCAGCAGTTTTTAAATTAATACCTCTTAAATATCAAGTGTTGGTTAACTAGGGTAACTCATGTAATTGTTTTTTTTTTAAGTACATCATGAGACTTTCCCCCTGAAAAGGGAATATAACAGCAACATATGTCCCTTTGTTAAGCTAAAGATTCTAATTTCTACTTCTATCTTATTATTCATGTTCTAATCAATATGATGAGTTTGGGTACTTCATAAATTACTGGTCTTCCTTCTTTCTCAAGCACTTGCTGTATTCAAGTCATTTATATATATATATATATATATATGTAGTGGAAGTCATTTATTTCTCTCATTCTGTTGCTTGGCATCATTCTATTTTGCTGGATTACTTTAAGGCTTTTAAAAATCTATATGTAACATGGTGACGAACTAGATGATGAAGATTGACATGAGAATGAAAGTCTGTTTTAACGAATTTCTATATCAGTTTGTTGTCAGGTAGCTATTTCTGCCCTCTAATATCCATCTTAGAGTTATAATTTCAAAACTACAGTTATTATGTTGTTTGTTAAATTCACAATTCTTTCATTTCAATTAGTTTAGGAGCTGGTGATTTGTTAAATTCATATATATATATATATATATGTATACATAAATTTTTATTTCTGGCTGCAGAAATTAACTGGAGGTACCCTACTCTCCAGAAATAAAGACTTCCTTGTCTTCTATCGAGGAAAGAACTTTTTATCAGCAGATGTCACTCAAGCCTTGCTGGAAAGGGAAAGATTGGTTAAATCAATGCAAGATGAGGAGGAGCAGGCACGTTTGAGAGCATCTTCATTGGTTGTACAAACTACTGACACATCAACCCCAAAAA
This sequence comes from Chamaecrista fasciculata, assembly GCA_003254925.1. Lineage (NCBI taxonomy): Eukaryota > Viridiplantae > Streptophyta > Magnoliopsida > Fabales > Fabaceae > Chamaecrista > Chamaecrista fasciculata. Next base: position 20,443 of record QANZ01014663.1, on the reverse strand, counting down.
CAACCGAGACTGGGACTCTTGGGGAAACTTTGAATGCAGATGCTAAGTGGGGAAAGAGATTGGATGAACGCCATGAGGAAAAAATGATGAGAGAGGTTGAACTACTACGTCACGCAAAACTTGTTAAAAAGCTAGAACAGAAGCTTACTTTCGTAAGTACCTTATACCATCTCTTTTTCTCTTTTAATAAAGCTCAAACTTAGATCTTTCTCATTTTCCCATACAATGCCAATGGAAGTAACTTCAGCGAATCAATACATGTTTTGGTGAGGTGGGGAACTTGACAGCATCAATTTTATTAGGTGATGTGATTTTAGAGCTTTTCTGATTCTGAACCCAATATTTTTGCTTGCCAGGCCGAAAGAAAGCTGACAAGAGCTGAGCGAGCCTTAGCTAAGGTAGAGGTGTTTTTGAAGCCATCAGAAAACCAAGCAGACCCTGACAGTATAACTGATGAAGAGAGATTTATGTTTCGCAAGTTAGGATTGCGGATGAAGGCTTTCTTACTTCTCGGTATAACTTTATCTTGAAAAAAAAAAAACATTTTTACTTTTCTGCTAGGACCTGATTTTGCTTCACCACTACAGATGAGTGGGAGAGAAAAAAAAAATTGTTAATAAATTAACTAATAAAATGCATGGTATTGATATATCTTACTTATAGTTTTCCACAAGTTGAGAATCCAATCATGAAGTTCCAAAACACCTTCAGAACTATTTAATCTGCTTTCTACATTTTTCCTTGTCCACGCATTTATATTGAATGCCCTGACCTTATTTTTTGTATGGAAAAGAATTGGAAATGCTTTCACCAAACAGTAAGAAAAAGCTGTAATTAAGAGGATGCTCGATTTGTGTTTTTTATAGGAATCTAATCTATGATTTCAGGTAGACGTGGAGTATTTGATGGTACTATTGAGAACATGCACTTGCATTGGAAGTACCGGGAATTGGTCAAGATTATGGTAAAAGCTAAAACCTTTGAACAGGTTAAAAAGGTTGCATTGGCCCTTGAAGCTGAGAGTGGTGGGGTTTTGATTTCGGTTGACAAAGTGTCAAAAGGATATGCCGTCATTGTATATCGGGGAAAAGACTATAAACGACCTTCAACATTGAGACCAAAGAATCTCTTAACAAAGAGAAAAGCTTTGGCACGTTCCATTGAGCTCCAAAGACATGAGGTATCTTAATGGTCCTGTATTTTATTGAATCAATCTTCACTCTTTAAAAAGTCTGTAGATGAATAAATGCATTTTTCCCAAGCATTTCAATGTTTACTAAACCACAACCTCAATTCTTTGAACACCTATTTTCTGGTTGGCAGTTACTGGATTGAGAACTGGTCTATTACGTTTACACTAGTCTCCTCCTAATACGCTGGAAACCCTAGAAAGCATTTTTTCTATTATTTCTGTTGTTCCAATTTTGGCTGTTTTTATTACTTTAAGTTTTTTTTTTCTTTTGTTCATGTGATTTTCTTTTATTGTTGTAGTATGCTTCGGACGATGTCTTATTTCCTCTTTGTAGCTCCTTTCTTAATAAATTAATTGTTATTGTTATTATCATTATTTGAACAGAAACTCTACCTTAATGAAATTGCTGGTATGTCTGTTGATTGGTGTTGGTGATATTTGATCAAAACACCCATATCTCTACTCACCTCTATTTACCTATTTATCTATCCATCTTTCTATCTATTTCTGTCTTTCTCTCACAATGTATGTAGGTGTTTTTTTTTTTCAATTTTATTTAATCTCATCACCAAGGCTCTTACCTGAGTTATGTCCTCCTGTTATAACAGGCACTCTTAAAGCATATTTCGGCTCTGCAAAGTAAAGTGGAGAAAATAAGGGGCGAAATAGTATGTGCTTAACTGATCTTCAAATTTTTTAAGCATCTTGTTGTGGAAGTCAGGTTAGTTCTTTAATGGAAACTCCTGTTTGCTTCCACCTCTCATTTGGCTTGTTTTAACTTTTTGTAGGAACAAATGGAGGTCGTAAAGGACCGAGGAGATGAAGCATTATATGACAAATTAGATTATGCTTACCCTACAGATGATGAAGATGATGAATCTGAGGTTTCCTCTCTCTCTCTCTCTCTCAAGCCTCGAACAAACACAATTTAAGTCTAGAAAAATTATGAATTGACACTTGATTCCTTGTTAGGAAAAAAAAATTAAATAAGGTTCCTTATATATTTAGTATAAGGTTCTTACATTCATAAGATTTCTTTATACTCGCTCTATTCCATAATTGATTATGCAAAAAAGTATCTTTAATATATTCTTTCTACCATAATTGGTCATGCATAAAATTCTTGTCACATATCATCTATTTATTGAAAGGGAAAGACTTAGGTAAAGTTCCTTATATGCTTGCTATAAGGTTCCTAATAAACATGACACGTAGCAAAAATTTGATGCATGACCAATCATGGTAGAGAGAGAATATTAAACACACTTTTTTGCATGACCAATCATAGAAGAGAGAATGTAAATCAAGCTTCTGATTGGAGGAACCTGATAGCAAACATATAAGGAACCTTAAGTTTTTTCCTTATAGCAAATATATAAAGAATCTTGTATAAGTTTATTTCTTTTGTGTTGATGCTTCGCGACTCACCCAACCTGTACACATGTAGTAGTCACCCAACTATATATGGTTGCTAAAAATCCATCTCATATACTTTGCCATTTTTCTTTTAAATATTTTTTTCTAATTTGACTTCGTAAAAATTAATCAATATCTTTCCATTCAGGTGGAAGACATTCAGGTGGAAGACAATGAGGAAGGAGACGAGACATATCTTGCAGCATACGACAGTGAAAATGATGGTGAAGATGAAAGTGAGGATTTTGAAATTTGAAATTTTCATTATGGCCTTCAAAATGAAGGGTCATGTGGCTTTGGGGAATGTTGATGGGTATATGACTGCATAAATTCCTAACAAGGGCTCTACGATGAAACTGATTAAGGAGGAATACATAATGTTCCATCATATAAGACCACCAAGATTGAACAGATAAATTTAGAGATTCTCAAGGGGCTTGCATTAATACATGTCCCTGAAGCTGTTTAGCCTAGGAAAGATTTTGAAAGGTTAATGTATGTATATGCATGTCTATAAGCTTATGTTTGTCTTCTTATCCCTAGTTCATGGTTATGAACTTTTTAGTTCATCTTTTTTGTTGGACCTGTCTAGCATAAAGTACTAGGTTTGTTGTATCTGTGAAACAGACTGACCACCTTATATCTATTAAAACAATAATGGGAAGTCCTACTTTCTTAATAAGATGTTTATTATCTCTATATGCATGTCTGTAACCTTAATAAGAAGTTAAGTATTTCCCCCTTGGGCTTAAGTGACTCTTATGCGCAAGGGTTTCGAGATATTTATAAATACATTATTATTAGTTAGTTGTGGAGGCAGATTTTGAGGTGATTCATTCATTAATATTGTAAATCTCAATTCAACATAGGAAAAGTTCTTTGTTCTTGGAGTTACATTGGACAAACCACGTTAATTACTAGTTTTTATATTTTCTTCTCTTTTTTTTTTGCATTATCTATATTTTGTTTGATTTGTGAATAGTTGTTGTGATATATCCTAACAAATTAAGTAACTTATCATCTGTTTGAAAGAAATCTAGTTGGCATACCATTTGGACCTGAAGCTTTATTAGGTCCGATTTGGAACAAAGCATTTTCTATCACTATAGTTGTAAAAGGTGTTTGTAGTTTGGACCATTAAACTGTTCAACATGTTAACTCGTATTGGACCATCCAGAATTGGCTGAAACACAATATATTTAAAAAAGGCCAAAGTCCTATTTTGGTCCCCCAGTTATGCTCTTTGTTCCAAATAGGTCCCCCAGTTATGCAAAACTTGAAAAAGTTGGTCCCTCTAAAGTTTTCCATCCATTTTTCCGTTAAAAAAAGAGGAAAAATAAACTTTCATCCCCAAAAGTTTTATTTTCTTATATGAAGGTCCTTTTCTTTTTATAATAGGATCAAAACGTAAGAAAAGAAAGTAAATTAAGATTTTAAGTGAATTTACCCAAAAAATACAAAAAATCTCTCTCTCTCTCTCTCTCTCATCTCCGACCCTTCCCTCCCCGAAAACGTCACCGTTTCCGGCCTCGCCGTCGATTCCCTCAACAAAATGGCGATGGAGGTGAAGGAAGTGGAGGACTCAAACGACGCTGTCGAGTCCAAAACAGAGCATCCATATTGTTGGGAAGAATCGGCGAGAGAAACCGAAGGCGGCGTCGCGGAGTTTGC
>QANZ01014661.1:0-43853 GCA_003254925.1 Chamaecrista fasciculata | reverse complement strand
AATAATAAATTAAATAATTCCTAAAAGTTAGGAGATTATTGATTTATAAAATTCCCTAATATTTAGCATTGAGGATGGCGCCTCATTATTTGATGATTTAAATAATAAAAATATTTTATTGATTTAAGTCATGGATTTGAATTTGAATTTGAGATTTTAGATTTGAATTAAGATATTGGGGTAATATTTTAATTCAATAAAGAATTTAAATTCAGAATTCAAAATTTGAATTAAAGATATTATTGTAATATTTTAATTCAAAAACCTTGGGATAAAATAAGTTGGTTATGACTTCCTAATTTTAGGAGTTATTTTTGATTTATAAAATTCCCAATAATTAAGGGGAGATAGGCGCCTAGCTCATGTGGGTCCCATTGGAAGATTTGATCTTCAATTTGATTCTATGAGTTAGGGTTTTGAATTTGAATTAAGATATTCTAGTAATATTTTAATTAGATATTCAAGTCTTAAAGATATGATATTATCAGAATATCATGGATTTTATATTTATAAAATTGCTACAATTTTAGTAAATATAAGCCCAAAAAGTCGCCTAGCTCCACATGTCATGCCATTCATGCACAATTGTGAAAAACCTTAAGTTTGCCTAGCAAGTCGATTTTCCTCCTTTTAGAGAGAGAAATTTCGCCACCCACCTTCCTAGAGAGAGAAGTCGATTTTCTTCTAAGGGGTTAGAAGAGTTATCGAAAGTTGTGGGTTTCTAGGGTTTTTAGAGAAGAAGAAGAACAAAAGGAGTTTTGTTGCTGTCTAATTCTCTGTGGCGCCATTCACCAGGATTTCAGAGAAGGAGTTCCTGAATCCAAAAACTGTAGATTGGATCCCGAGTCTCTTTGGAGAAAGAGGCGTGGAGGCTAGCACCTCGTGTTCGGGAAACTATTCGTGTGGATCACCGGTAGAGGAAGGACGTGGAGACGGACTTCTAGACTCACCAGTATCACCAATCCGATTGAAAGCCTGAGGTATAACACTTTTCGTATCTGGTTTTAAATTCAGCTAGCGGATCTCAGGGTGGGACTTTCCTGGGGGCGCAAGTTTTTTTTATTTACGTTTCTTCCGCTGCGTGTTTCCCCGGGGATTTCCCAACAACAGTCCCATAAAGATCGAAGAGTCACATGAGATGTGATTGGTAAAGAGTTACCTACCTAAATAACCTAAGGGTGCATGATCGCCTCCACGACGGTAAACTTTGGTGAAATATGGGTCTTAGCCACTAATAATAATTTTACTGGGTTTTATAAAATGGTGGATATATATTTTTGCTAATTAACTTTCATATCTCAATTGTAGAATCAAATGACAACCAATAGTTCAACACTGTCACTGCGATCTATCCTTGAGAAGGATAAGTTGTCTGGGACAAACTTTCTTGATTGGTTTCGGAATGTGAGAATTGTTCTCACCCAAGAAAGAAAGTTGTATGTCCTAGAGAACCCCATCCCTGCGCAGCCTGCCAACAACGCTCCAAGAGCTCAAAGAGATGCTTATGAGAAGCATGTCAATGACTCTGTGGACGTTGCTTGCCTGATGCTAGCCACTATGGTTCCCGAGTTGCAAAAGAACTTGGAGAGCATGGGAGCTTTTGAGATGGTCACACATCTGAAGGAAATGTTCCAGCAGCAGGCTCAGCAAGAGAGGTTTGAGACCACTAAGGCTCTATACTCTTGCAAAATGGCTGAAGGTGCGTCGGTCAGTACCCATGTCTTGAAGATGAAAGGGTACATAGATCACCTTGGTAGGCTGGGATTTCCCATCACCCCAGAGCTAGCGACGGATTTGATCCTGAACTCGCTACCTAGGAGTTATGACCAATTTGTCATGAACTTCAACATGAATGGGATGGAGAAACTCGTTTCTGAACTGCATGGGATGCTCAAGACTGCTAAGGCATCCATTAAGAAGGCGCCTAGCACTGTCTTGATGGTTCAGAACAACAAGGGAAAGGGTAAGGGCAAAGGAAAGAGGAAGGGAACAGCCGTGGTTGGTGAGACCAAGCCAGCGGCCAAGCCTATCCCACAACCTGCCAAGAAGGGATAGCCCACAAAGGATGCAGTTTGCTTTTTCTGCCAAAAGCCAGGACACAGGAAGAGGAATTGCAAGCTGTATATGGAAGATCTAAAGAAACAGAAGAAGGGCGCTGAGGCCTCTACTTCAGGTATCTATGTTATAGATGTTCTCTTATCTACTCTAACTACTTGGGTATTAGATACTGCATGTGGTTCTCACATTTGTACAAATGTGCAGGGTCTTAGAGACAGTAGGAAGCTGGACAAAAGCGAGGTGGACCTACGAGTAGGCAATGGAGCAAGGGTTGCTGCTGTTGCTGTGGGAACATACGAGCTTGTATTGCCCTCTGGGCTTATTTTTGTTTTGAACAATTGTTATTATGTAACGTCGTTAAGTTCAAACATTATTTCACTTTCTTATTTGGATAAGGAAGGATTTACTTGTGTTAACGGTAATGGCAGATGTTCAATTTACAAAGATGATGTGTTATTTGCTTATGGTGATTTGCAAGATAATCATTACATCTTAAAAATAAGAACAACAATGTAATAACGATATTTATAACATTGATACAAAAAGGATTAATATTAACGAATCTAATCCTACATACCTTTGGCATTGTCGTTTAGGCCATATAAACGAGAAACGCCTAGAGAAGCTCCATAAAGATGGACTTTTAAGCTCATTTGATTTTGAATATATGATGCTTGCGAATCTTGTCTACTTGGAAAGATGACAAAGGCGCCTTTCACTGGCCACAATGAGAGGGCATCTGACTTATTGGGAATTATACATAGTGATGTATGTGGACCCATGAGTACTCAAGCTAGAGGTGGTTACTCATATTTCATTACGTTCACTGACGACTTCAGTAGGTATGGCTATGTCTACCTAATGAAGCACAAGTCAGAGTCTTTTGAAATGTTCAAGAGATTTCAAAGTGATCTAATCGAGGAGGCGAATATTGAGTCAAGAATTCATTGATCATCTTAGAAATTGTGGGATAGTCTCACAACTTACTCCTCCTGGAACCCCACAGTGGAATGGTGTTTTTGAGAGGAGGAATCGAACTCTATTAGATATGGTTCGATCTATGATGAGTCAAACTGATCTTCCGCCATCCTTTTGGGGGCATGCTCTAGAAACTGCCGCATTCACACTTAACCGTGCTCCGTCTAAGGCAGTTGAGAAGACGCCATATGAGATATGGAATGGGAAGAGGCCCATTATGTCTTACCTCAAGGTTTGGGGATGTGAAGTTTACGTTAAGCAACAGCCTAACGATAAACTGTCTCCCAAATCTCTCAAGTGTTTATTTGTGGGATACCCCAAGGAAACGAGGGGGTATTATGTCTACTACCCATCTGACAACAAAGTGTTTGTAGTCAGAAGTGGATTCTTTCTAGAAAAGGATTTTGTTTCCAAAAGAAACAGTGGGAGTAAGATAGATCTTGAAGAAGTTCAAGATCCACAAGAAACTCTAGAGGCGCAGATGGAAACTGGAGAAGAACCACAAGACGTTGTGGAAGCTCCTCCAGTGACACAAGGACCATGAAGGTCTGATAGAACACGTTCTCAACCTCAAAGATATGGATTTTTGATGACTGAGAACAAGGATGTGTTGCTCATGGAGCATGGTGAGCCTACCACCTATCAAGAAGCTATCGTTGATCCCAACTCTGGGAAATGGGTTGAAGCCATGAAGGCTGAGATGCAATCTATGTATGACAACAAGGTATGGACCTTAGTTGATCCACCTGAAGGTGTAAAAGCCGTAGGGTGCAAGTGGGTTTTCAAAGAGAAAACTGACATGGATGGCAACGTCAATGTCTTCAAGGTGAGGCTAGTTGCAAAGGGGTTTACTCAACGTCATGGTATTGACTATGAAGAAACGTTTTCCCCAGTTGCAATGACCAAATCCATTAGGATCCTTCTTCCCATAGCCGCATATTATGACTATGAGATATGACAAATGGTTGTCAAAACAACATTCCTTAATGGAAGGCTGCCCGAGGATGTGTACATGACACAACCCGAGGGGTTTGTATGTCCAGAGGAACCAGAGAAGGTATGCAAGCTTCAGAGATCCATTTATGGATTGAAGCAAGCATGCCGGAGTTGGAATCATCGTTTTGATGAGGTAGTCAAGGAGTTTGGCTTCTTACAAAACCCTGATGAACCTTGTGTTTACAAGAATGTTAGTGGGAGCACCATTGTGTTCTTGGTGCTATATGTCGATTACATATTGCTCATTGGAAATGACATTCCCACCTTAGAGATTGTAAAATCTTGGTTGAGAAAATCATTCTCAATGAAGGACTTAGGAGAAGCTGCCTATATTCTGGGCATCAAGATCTATAGAGATAGGTCTCGAAGGCTTCTTGGATTAAGTCAGAGTACATACTTGGATAAGGTACTGAAGCGGTTCAGTATGCAAGATTCCAAGAAAGGACTCATACCGATGAATCATGGATTAGTCCTGAGCAAGAAACAGTGTCCCAAGACACTTGTTGAGCGAGGGCGCATGAATGGTATCCCTTATGCTTTGGCAATAGGATCCATCATGTATGCCATGTTGTGTACTCGACCCGATGTGTCGTTTGCCCTAAGCATGACAAGCCAGTTCCAACAAGACCCTGGTCAGGATCATTAGACCGCTATCAAGAACATCCTTAAGTACTTAAGAAGAACTAAGGATGAATTCTTGGTATATGGTGGAATTGATGAGGAGCTATGTGTAAAGGGTTACACAGACGCCAGTGTCCAAACCGACCAAGATGACTTCAAATCGCAGTCTGGATACGCGTTTCTCCTGAACGGTGGCAGCGTGAGTTGGAAGAGTTCCAAGCAGAGCACGATTGCTGATTCTACAACGGAGTCTGAGTATATTGCAGCATCAAATGCATCGAAGGAGGCCGTGTGGATTAGGAAGTTCATTTCTGAGCTTGGTGTGGTTCCGACCATTGCTGATCCCATAACCTTGTATTGTGACAATAGTGGTGCTATTGCACAAGCCAAGGAGCCCCGGTCCCACCAAAGGACCAAACACATACTCAGGCGTTATCACCTTATTAGAGAGATGGTTGACAGAGGTGATGTGAAGATATGCAAAGTAGCAGGCGAGCATAACGTTGCCGATCCTCTTACGAAGCCTCTTGCGCGGGTCATATATGAATGCCATGTATCGTCGATGGGGATTAGACGCATTGATGAATGTACCTAGTGTAGGAACATTTCGATTAATGATTGTACCTAGAGCAAGTGGGAGTTTGATGGAGATTGTGCCCTAGGGCCAATCATTTTATATATATGTTTTGAACATATTGATTAATTTATAGATGATAAATTATGTTGTTATCATATTATTAGCATGTTTACTATGATAGCGTCCTTGATTAATTATGTGATAATAAATCTAAAACTGTCCCTGGTCGATTGTTCTTGTGGGAGCGAGAATGAACCAAGACCAGCATGACCTCGGTGTATGGAGATACATGCACTAGATGCTTTACGAGAGTCATGGTGCAATAAGTAAGGGGTTACAAGTTGCTGGACCGCCCCAGAGAGTCCTGCATGGGTTTTAGTCATTAGCTAGCATCTCCTGTACTCTTGTCACGATGCCCTTAGACCTGAGGTCTTGACTATTCCGGCGTTGTAGATGTCAAACTTTGGCCTAGTCCAACGTTGCCCGTAGCAGGGTAGCCATACAGGCTAGGTACGGGTTTGGTTGTTTATCGTGCTGAGGAATGTGGTTGACCAAGATGGGATTTTGTCCCTCATTAAAGATGAGAGATATCTAACTGGCGCCCTCGATGAGTCTGTCCAAGGAATGTATGGCCATACAAGGAAATGGGACTAACTCAGGGAATCGAGAAAGTTATGGTTTGGATTATGGATGACTTTCCGGTGCCTAATCCATGACCAAGATATCGTGTGACAATAGGGATCATGTCAAGGTAGTACTTAGGTTAAATCGTTTTGGCGTTAAGCGATAACTCACGTGTTTTGGGTAGTCGTGATGGCTTGCTAGAGTCCNTGGTAAATTTCTTTCCTTAACTGATATAAATGTTGATAGTGGATCCTGGAAGGAATCATAGGGAAGCCAAAAATTTTAATTTACCGTGTTTTTCCGCTGCGCCCACCCTATGATTTCCCAACAAACTTCACGTGAGGCCTGCTGGGTCACACATGAGCAGGATCAAGATGCCGCAATGGGACACGAATTAGGGTTAATTCGTGAGTCACTTTAGTGACACAATTTAAGACATAGTTGAATGTCTCAGGACATGAAGTCTTGTCTTAAATAAATATCTACATTTATGATATTTAAATTTGTTGGACAAGTTTAAATATATTAATTGTTTAATAGTTAATTGGATTAATCTATTTGCAATTATATTCTTGTTTATAATATTAGGGAATAATAAATTAGATAAGCCTCCTAAAAGTTAGGAGATTATTGATTTATTAAATTCACTAATATTGGGATAACAAGATTGAGGGTGGCGCCTCATATGGGTTAATTTTAATTAATGGAAATGTTTTGTTAATTAGAGTCATGACTTGGATTTGTATTTGAATTCAAGATTTGATTTTGATTTCAAGATTCAAATTTTGAATTAAAAATATTAGGGTAATATTCTAATTCAATATTGTTGGATATTAATAAGTTGGTTATAACTTCCTAAGAGTTAGGATTGTTATTTTGATTTATTAAATTCCTTAATATTAAGAGGGAGATGGCGCATTCTAGGTGGGACCAAGGGCAAGATTTGGTCTTGCATTTTGTTTCTCAAAGATTGCATTTTGAATTCAAATTAAGATATTAAGGTAATATTTTAATTAAGAATTCAAGGCCTAAAATTATAATATTATTGTAATCTTATAATTTTATAATTTGATAATCCACTAATTTAGAGATTCTCTAATTATAATTATCAACTCCCCAAACTCTACAAATAGGGAAGCCAAAGTCGACTTGCACCTCTAGTTCACACAAGAGACAAAATTTTGACTTGCATCATTTTGTGAGACAAAAAATCGGCCAACCCTAATTTGGAGAGAGAAAGAGTGAAAGTCGATTTTTCCTAGTGAGAGAAAAATCAGCCAAAACCCTAAAAACCATTTTAGGGCTTGCGTGAGATTGAGAAGCTAGTTCTTTATCATAGGCGCCACTTTAGTCTTGGAGTTCAAGAACAGTTCTTGAATTTCAAACTGTAGATAGAGTTCCCGTATTCACTTGGGAAGAAGTGAAGGAGGCTAGCACCTGGGCATCTGCCAAACTACTCGTGTGGATCATCGGCAGAGAAAGGACACTGGGAGTGGACTTCTCAGACTCGCGAACTCAAAGCACCGATTGTTTTGGTAAAACTCTTTTTCCTTCTTCTAGTATAAATTCATATAGCGGATCCTGTAACAACCCGGATTTAATTTTAATTTAAATTGTTAGGGTAAACAAACTTATTATAAAATATGTGGTATGAAAGTGTTAATTAAGTATCTTAATTTGAACTTGGGAGGAGAAAAAGAAGTATAGAGAATAGAAGTAAATAGATTATGATAAGAATGAGGGTCAAAGTGTAAATAATAAGGAAATTAGAGTAACTAGGAAGTGGAAGGACTAAACTGCAAGAATTGTAAGTTATTGAAACTTTAGTAAAATTTAAGGGAATGTATGGTTAGAGGCTAAAAAGTAATTACAAAAGATGGAGGGACCGAATTGAAAAATAAAATAAATTTTAGAACTTTAAGTATAGTAATTAAAAGGTTGGGGGGAAGAAACATAGTTTTAGCCAAAATTTATAAGAATGCAATTATAAGGGGGAGAAGGAGAGAAGTGTCGGCAGAGGCATCATTTTTCAGAAAAAAAAGAGGTGAGAGAGAGAGAGACGGTGGCTGGCGGAGGAGAGAGAAAGAGGTATAACTTCACATCCAACGCTCCGTTTTGGACGTTATACCCCTCGAATCGAAGCTTAGAACGAGGCGAAGCTAACCCTTGTTCCAGTTTGCAAATTCAACGGTTGGATTGAAAGTAAAGTGAGATCGAAAATGACGCCCTAAGTTGGAAAAGTGCAGAAAATTGGCGGTTTGAGGGACTAAATCGTCTCTAGGTAGGGTTTCTTCTTTCTCTCCTCATTTCAAAGCTCTAGTAACTAGTTCATCCTATGTTTGCTTAGGGTTCATGAATTGTGATGGTGGTTGATGTTTTTGAAATGTTGCGAGGGTTTCTTGAATTCAAGTTTTAGAATTCATAAAGTTTCCTTGTGAATTTGTGAAATTATGAGAAAAGAGTATTAAATATTGTTTGTTGCTGATGTTCTTTGGTTTTCTTTGTTCTCTTATTGAGAAGAACCTGTAAATTTGCAATATTAGTGTATTGGAACAAATTACAAATCGGTCCTTCACTATTTTGGAGTTAATTTCAGAATGGTCCTTTAACAGGTTTTAGTAAAGTACTGAATGGTCCTTGTGGAAGTGTATTTCCTTCAAGGATGAAGTTTTATTGAGTTCAAATGATTTGGAATTGAATTATTTTATGAGATATGAAATTGTTTATTGAGAAGTAATGGAAATGTAAATATGATTTATTAAAAAGTTATGTGATAAACAAGAAGAATTATGGAATGCGATATATTGTGATTTGTCATGACTCCATGAGGGTGGAGGCCCTCCCCGTTTATTCGCGTTGAGTACTCGGGTAATGGCTATGGTGGATTCCATAGTTGGCCTAAGTGTGGATTCCTTAGGTGACAGGCTGATTGGTATGTGCGCACACCGGAAGACGTTTCGGAAGCCTAGGTCTAGATGACCATTGTTGTATGATCATGGCATATTGGATTGCTGGTTATACCTTGAGGTATCACGGTTGCGGGTGACGCGCGGTCACGACCAGCTGTATAGTATTATTATTGATTTTGATAGTTTGGGTTGCTGGTTATACCTCGAGGTATCACGGTTACGGGTGGCACGCGGTCACGGCCAGCTAATATGTTAAAGTTTTGAAAAGATAATCTCATTAAATACTTGTGTCATTTATCATATTTCATGTTGCTTGGGGTAAACATGGTTTGAAGTGTTTGGTTTTGTTGAGGATGTGGTTAAAGTAGAATGATTATAACCCTACTGAAAATATTATTCTCACCCTACGAAACATTTCAGTTTTTGTTGTGCAGGATTTTTGTTGGGTCGTTCGAGATGGAAGCCTCTTTTTAAATTTTTGTTATAATTTTAGTAAGTTGGAGTATTGTATTGGGCCCTGCGTGGCTATTTGGAGGCGGAGCCTCTTGTATGATTGTATGAGTCAGTCTTTACTGCCAATTTGTATTAAAAAGGGCCATGTATGTCAAGGTTTTTATTCCGTAATATAAGTAAGGTCCTTAAATTGGATAAGGATGTTACATTTGGTATCAGAGCAAATGTTTCTGATCGGCCCTGTAGGTTATGGAGTTATAGGTAGAATGACCTTGAACAAAGTGTTCTTTTGTCACCACTGAGCCTAGGCAGTGGGTGGACTTAGGCACTGTTTGATTCAAGGAACACTTTAGGTGTGATATAGGGACTATGTGACTCTTCTGGTGATCAGAATTACTTTGATTAAATGTTATGCTAATGAGATTGATCACCTCCTTAGCATCCTATTTAATAGAAGTGATTGGGTCATTGGTCATGGGGAACACTAGCCCCTAATGTTTTGTAGAGTTGGAAGCTAGTTGCAAGCCATAGAGGTAGCTGTTGGGGAAGCTTAGTGGGTTAAATTCTAAAAGTTGTGTCATGGATGTTTGTAGTAGTCCTACGTGTTTGATGGAAGTGATTACTTGTGATGGGAATTATGCTCTGTTAAAACCTAGCTAGATTGTAACCTTGTTGGCATATAAGTTTAGATGGATAAGAATCTGCCTTGTTGTCTGAGCATATGAGCTTGTGTGATTTGTAATGAACTAACGATGTAGTTTTAATTCTGCATGTATTAATTGGTTCCGAATGCATGTTGTGTTGGAGAGAACAAGTGAGACATTTTGTTGCATCTATTGGACTTGTTTTTGTATTGTTTAGAGGTTTGGGAGTGGTATGTGAAATTTTCTTGTTGCAATAAGATAAAATTTATTTGCTAGTTTATGTATATTTACGACGAAGGTTGAACTTTGTGACTGTGAGCTTGTGAATTTTCATTACCTTCGTCACTCGAATGTCTCAATCCATGACTTTTATAAAGCCTTGTCTTTTCTGAATAAGGTGGTTAAGGGAACTGATTCTATTTTAGAAAAACATAAAAGTAATTGTCAAATGCCTTGTTAATTGCAAAAATTTCTAGTATGCTAGATGTTAGTGAATTGTTTGATTGAGTGTTTATCATTTTTGTTGGATTTATGAAGATTAAGAATATTGCTTAATGTGTTTCATGAAATTAATTGTATGATGTTTAGTGGTATGTCTTATTGTCTTTGGTTGGGAAAATATATCCACGGGTGTTCTCGCTTTGCTTTACAATGGTGAACTTAGAGATATGAAAATGAAGTTATGAGTTAATAAAGAGATTAACCCAAACTTGTTTGTTAATGGTAATTGGAGCATGATTTTTACTTGAATATGGGTAAAACATATGAAGAAAAAAAATAGGGTATGGATTTAACAAAAGCTTGTATGTCTATGTGTTTAAATGCATGCATAAGTTGTGTAATCTCTGAAGAAGGTTTAACAATTTGTTACATGTTTAGTTTTGTAAGTCTTAAGTCGGTTAATGTAAAAGCATTGGAATTCAAAGTTGGAAGGGTGGAGAGTATAATAT
Source organism: Chamaecrista fasciculata (assembly GCA_003254925.1). Taxonomy (NCBI): domain Eukaryota; kingdom Viridiplantae; phylum Streptophyta; class Magnoliopsida; order Fabales; family Fabaceae; genus Chamaecrista; species Chamaecrista fasciculata. Next base: position 33,043 of record QANZ01014661.1, on the reverse strand, counting down.
GAAACATGATTGATAATTCTATATATGTACATGTCGGATGAGGTGATATATATGGTCAAGTTGAATATTTGTACTTGCGTTTTGTGTTTATGATGTGGTCTTGAGTAATTATTTTAAGGTTGAGGCTTTATTATTCCGATTATATGTGTTCATGACTGATCAACTTTTTAATGAATACTACCTAAATATGGTAGTGGAATAAAAGACATGCTTGGAATGTTTGTGATTGATTACTATAAAAATGTATCGATCATTAATAACGAAGTGGTAGTTTTGACAAGGTTAAAATGAATAACACGAATGATAACTTTAAACCAATAGTAGTATATAAGATGGCTGTGCATGGGTCTATGTACATATATGTATTTAGAATTAGACATGTCTAGAATGCTCGTATAACTCGCTAAACTTTCTTAATGAATGATATAACCTTTAAATGAATTTTGTTTTGATGTTATAATTTCTAGTTTGCCTATATTTTTAAAATTTTGTTTGACACTGGTTGGTTTATTCACTCAATATTCTTTTATGCAATAAGAAGCAATGTCTAAATATACTTGTAAATTGGAAATGTTGAATGATTGAGGATGTGAAGTTTTCTTTCTCTGGCGTGTTCAATGGAGATTCATAGTTTGAAATTGTTGTTTGTTAAACTTTATATTTAGGGGCATGGTTTTAAGATACCCTCCCTGCATTTTATATGCATATATATATATATATTTATGTTGTCCCAGAAGTATGCATTGTTTTAGAAGTACCTTATGCATGCTTTAAATGTTGTAATAGGTTAATGTTGGAAGTAAATTAATAACTAATAAGGGAATGATCATCCACTAATGTGTACTTAAGTGTTCTTGTGTGTTTGACTTTGTTCAAGAATGAAGAATATGCAGTAACATAGTCAATAAGTTGTAACTTGCAGAAATTAACGAGGCATTTGAATTCCTAAATGTATGTATGAACAAAAACGTGAATCTAGAATGTTGGGTATGCCTTATAATAGGAAAAAGTTGTATTTATTCATCTCATAGTAGTGAAGTTTAATGCATTAATTATATCCTAATATATTTGGAGCATGATAAGTAAAGTAGATTCAAATGTCATGAATATTGTCTAAGGTGTTTTATTATGTGTTGTGATTTGATCTCAAAGTGAAAGATAATGTAGGTGTGTGCTCATCATATATATGTTCTAGTGTGAATGGTGAAAAGAAATTTTAATGGTGTGGTTTAATCAGAAAAGGAATGTTTAATGTATGTCAGTTTAACAAGACTTGTATGTATGAAAAATGCTATTATGCAGTTAAGTCTTGAAGGCTTTAGAAATTTATTATGTATATGTATGAAAGTGAAGGGGATTACGTGTTCTGGGAATTTAAATGTTCGGATATTGGGAGTGTAGTCCTTTAATGTTATTGTTTTTGGATGTCAAGTATTGTGGACAATGTTCTAATTTTCAGTTTTCCTTATTCTCACTAAAGTGTAAGAGTAGTAAAAATTTAGTCGTTACCTTGAATGCATGTTATAAAATGACATTGGTGTATTGATTGGATTCCATTATGGTGTGTTAGGCCATGAGAGGAGTGTCTAAGCTACTAGTTATGTGTAAGTCTAATTAATAAAATTATATTACAATGAAAGTGTTTACTTATAAATGTGTGTAACCATGATTAACTATGTGTGAGGTTGTTGCTAAAGTTGTGATTGAATGTTAACATAAGTAAGAGGGGTCTTAGTGCAAGCCAATGGTTGAAAATAATGTGGAAAAAATTGATGAGAATTGAGAAGTGTTTAATTGATGTATTTTGTGACTAAGTTATGAATAAGGTTTTAAGTTCCTATTATGTGTTTCCTATAAATTTTCGTTGTCTTAAATTTTGTATCCGATTTTAGTTTCATCCTAAACACATCGTAGAGTTTATTTCGATATTTTTCTAATGTTAGTTACTATCTACTTATTTTAATTATTTTCTCAGACACTCTCATGTTGTCATATTGCCAAATTAGTAAACCAAGGCTTGGGTGACATTTTGGTTTTGCATTCAAGCCATCTTGCAAGTTTTAACTTGCAATTTTATCTCATAATGAGTACGTTTTATTGGGATAGAGTGTTGGGCATGTTGCCAAATGCTTGGTCATGCGTTGATTTTTTTCAGTTATTCTTCCAAAGCCTATTTTATTGTGTCTCCAAATGTTTTTCATTGATTAAGAATCCTTATTGTCATAGATGAATCATGTTGGTGCCGATTATTTGTATGTGTAATATGCGTGCGAGCGAATGTGCAAGATTCTGATGACTTGGTGACAATTGTTTGTTTGGTAGGCTAAATTCTAGAACTGTAAATTGTATATGGTTAAAGTGAGAGAAATGTCTAAGGGATTAAAGGAAATGTGATGTGAAGCTGTATATGTGAATAAAATGTTAACTTGCATGAACTTGAGTCCCTAATTGTTTGATGGCGGTTTATATATGTATTGTTTTAGCTTTTGGGTAAAGTGCTAGATAATCTAACTTGGAAATTGTATAAGAACATGTTGCTCTAGCAAATGTTAAAGTATAAGGTTGATGAATTGCAATGTATATTTTGTTGACATATTATAGAGTTTTGTTTGACTTTGTATGAGCTCAGTTAATGATTTAACTTGAGCATTGGTGACATGAGGCGGATGAGAATGTATGATGTAACTACTTCTCTCGCTTCTTGGGTGTTCGAATTTTGTGGACAAAATTCTTTTAAGGGGGTGGGAATGTAACAACCCGGATTTAATTTTAATTTAAATTGTTAGGGTAAACAAACTTATTATAAAATATGTGGTATGGAAGTGTTAATTAAGTACCTTAATTGGAACTTGGGAGGAGAAAAAGATGTATAGAGAATAGAAGTAAATAGATTATGATAAGAATGAGGGTCAAAGTGTAAATAATAAGGAAATTAGAGTAACTAGGAAGTGGAAGGACTAAACTGCAAGAATTGTAATTTATTGAAACTTTAGTAAAATTTAAGGAAATGTATGGAAAAAAAAAGGCTTAGAAATGGTTTAAAAGATGGAGGGATTGAATTGAAAAATTAAATAAATTTTAAGAGTTTAAGAGTAATGATTCGAAAGATTGGGGGGAAGAAATATAGTTTCCCCATTGTTAACAAAAAACCCAAATATAAGCGAAGAAGAGGAGGAAGAATCGCGCAGTGTTTTTAGAAAAAAAAAACAGAGGTGAGAGAGAGACGGTGGCTGGCGGAGGAGAAAGAAAGGGGTATAACTCCACATCCAACGGTTCGTTTTGGACGTTCTACCTATTGATTCGAAGCTTAGAACGAGACGAAGCTAATCCTTTTTCCAGTTTGCAAATTCAACGGTTGGATTGAAAGTAAAGTGAGATCGAAAATGACGCCCTAAGTTGGAAAAGTGCAGAAAATTGGCGGTTTGAGGGACTAAATCGTCTGTAGGTAGGGTTTCTTCTTTCTCTCCTCATTTCAAAGCTCTAGTTCATCCTATGTTTGCTTAGGGTTCATAAATTGTGATGGTGGTTGATGTTTTTGAAATATTGTGAGGGTTTCTTGAATTCAAGTTTTAGAATTCATAATGTTTCCTTGTGAATTTGTGAAATTATGAGAAAAGAGTATTAAATATTGTTTGTTGCTGATGTTCTTTGGTTTTCTTTCTTCTCTTATTGAGAAGAACCTATAAATTTGCATTATTAGTGTATTGGAACAAATTACAAATCGGTCCTTCACTGTTTTGGAGTTAAAAACAGAATGGTCCTTTAATAGGTTTTAGTAAAGTACTGAATGGTCCTTGTGGAAGTGTATTTCCTTCAAGGATGAAGTTTTATTGAGTTCAAATGATTTGGAATTGAATTATTTTATGAGATATGAAATTGTTTATTGAGAAGTAATGGAAATGTAAATATGATTTATTAAAAAGTTATGTGATAAACAAGAAGAATTATGGAATGTGATATATTGTGATTTGTCATGACTCCATGAGGGTGGAGGCCCTCCCCGTTTATTCGCGATGAGTACTCGGGTAATGGCTATGGTGGATTCCATAGTTGGCCTAAGTGTGGATTCCTTAGGTGACAGGCTGATTGGTATGTGCGCACACCGGAAGACGTTCCGGAAGCCTAGGTCTAGATGACCATTGTTGTATGATCATGGCATATTGGATTGCTGGTTATACCTGAGGTATCACGGTTGCGGGTGACGCGCGGTCACGGCCAGCAGTATAGTATTATTATTTATTTTGATAGTTTGGGTTGCTGGTTATACCTTGAGGTATCACGGTTGCGGGTGACGCGCGGTCACTACCAGCTTTATAGTATTATTGTTGATTTTGATAGTTTGGGTTGCTGGTTATACCTCGAGGTATCACGGTTGCGGGTGATACGCGGTCACGGCCAGCTAATATGTTAAAGTTTTGAAAAGATAATCTCATTAAATACTTGTGCCATTTATCATATTTCATGTTGCTTGGGGTAAACATGGTTTGAAGTTTGGTTTTGTTGAGGATGTGGTTAAAGTAGAATGATTATAACCCTACTGAGAATATTATTCTCACCCTACGAAACATTTCAGTTTTTGTTGTGCAGGATTTTTGTTGGGTCGTTCGAGATGGAAGCCTCTTTTTAAATTTTTGTTATAATTTTAGTAAGTTGGAGTATTGTATTGGGCCCTGCGTGGCTATTTGGAGGCGGAGCCTCTTGTATGATTGTATGAATCAGTCTTTACTGCCAATTTGTATTAAAAAGGGCCATGTATGTCAAGGTTTTTATTCCGTAATATAAGTAAGGTCCTTAAATTGGATAAGGATGTTACATGATACACTGAATAAACCATTAAGTAGCACCTATTTATCCACTTTATCCACTTTATTCCACCATACCTTAGTGTTGCCCTTAGCATATTAATTGGTCTAATTTTAATATATTATTATTAGGGTAAATTACAAAATAGGGTCCTGTGGTTTGGCCCTGTTTCAGATAGGGTACATGTGGTTTGAAAAGTTTCAAATTGGGGCCTGAGGTTAACTCTGTTTGCAAAATAGGGTCTAGGTGGTTTTGACCGTCAAAAAACTAACGGTGCACGTGATAATTTGCCTAACAATCTCAGGGTCTTTAGTTAAAATACTATTTTAAGACCCTAACTATTTTTAACCAACGCAAAAATAGTATTTTAAAATAGTATTTTAACATGACGACGTAAGAAATAGGGATTCAAACGCAAAAAAATTAATAGTTAGGGTCTTAAAATAGTATTTTAACTAAAGACCCTGAGATTGTTAGGCAAATTATCACGTGCACCGTTAGTTTTTTTACGGTCAAAACCACCTAGACCCTATTTTGCAAACGGAGTTAACCTCAGGCCCCAATTTGAAACTTTTCAAACCACATGTACCCTATCTGAAATAGGGCCAAACCACAGGACCCTATTTTATAATTTACCCTTATTATTATAAACACATCAAAAGAAGGCCAAATAACTTGTTCACTTTTGGGCTAATCACCATGGCCCAAAAATAGAACTCATGAGGGAATTGATAATTTGGGTAAAACCATTTTAATGTTGAAAATATAAATTTCCCCCCTTTTAAACTTTTAGAGACACTAAGAATTAAGCTTTCGAAAAGTTGTTTTAACAAAAGTAATCAAGTAGGAAAATGGTTTCGTAGAAACACCATTTGAAAGCGCAATCTCCTTTGTTCAAAGTGAAGGTTTGTAATAAAAGTTTCTTCCCATAGTATATACAATAAAGAGTAATAGTCAAATAAAATCATTCTAGTATCATCCATATTGGTAATCAGTAGTATACAATCATCAAGTCATAACCAATTTAAGTTTCAATGCAGTAAATATAATAAATATCACTTATTGGCTGGGCGTTACGTATCGCCGTCCCCAACTCTCATATTTTGTTTCATTTTCCTTGCCCGGTCCAACCAAAGGACCAAACATATACTCAGACGTTATCACCTTGTTAGAGAGATGATTGACAAAGGTGATGTCAAGATATGTAAAGTAGCAAGCGAGGATAATGTTGCTGATCCTCTTACGAAACCTCTAGCACGGGTCGTACATGAACGTCATGTAACGTCGATGGGGATTAGACACATTGATCAATGTATCTAGTGTAGGAACAATTGGATTAATGATTGTACCTAGTGCAAGTGGGAGTTTGATGGAGATTGTGCCCTAGGACCAATCATTTTATATGTATGAACATATTGTTTGACTGATTTATGAATGATAAATTATGTCGTTATCATATTATTAGCATGTTTACTGTGATAACAATCCTTGATTAATTATGTGATAATTATTCTAAACTGTCCCTGGTCGATTATTAACGTGGGAACATGGATGAACTAAGACCAGCATGACTTCGGTGTATAGAGATACACGCATGTGATGCTTCTCGAGAGTCATGGTGTAATTATGTAATGGGTTACAAGTTGCTGGACCGACCCGGAGAGTCCTGCATGGGTTTAGTCATGAGCTAGCCTCTCTTGTACACCTATCACGATGCCCTTAGACCTGAGGTCTTGACTATTCCGGCGTTGTAGATGCTGAACTTTGGCCTAGTCCAACGTTGCCTGTAGCAAGGTAGCCATACAGGCTAGGTACGGGTTTATTTGTTTGCCGTGCTGAGGAATGTGGTTGACCAAGAAGGAATTTTGTCCCTCATTAAGTTGAGAGATATTTAACTGGGCCCCTCGATGAGTTTGTCCAAGGAATGTGTGGCCACACAGAGAAATGGGACTAACTCAAGGAATCGAGAAAGTTATGGTTTGGATTAAAGGATGACTTTCCCATGCCTTATCCATGACCAAAATATCGTGTGACAATAGGGATTATGACAAGGTGCTACTTAGGTTAAATCGTAAATGTTAAAACGATAACTCACGTGTTTTGGGTAGTCGTGATGGCTTGCTAGAGTCCTCTCTCGACTTGTGAGTCATAGAGATGGCTTGCTGCCAACTTCACGTGAGTCCTGCTGGGTCACACATATGCAGGATCAAGATACTGTAATGGGACATGAATTAGGGTTTAATTCGTGAGTCACTTTAGTGGCACAGTTTAAGACATAGTTGAATGTCTTAGGACATGAAGTCTTGTCTTAAATAAGATCTACATTTGTGATATTTAAATTTGTAATTTGTTAGACAAGTTTAAATATATTAATTGTTAAATAGTTAATTTGATTAGTCTATTTACAATTGAGTTGTTATTTAAAATATTAGGGAATAATGAATTGGCAAAGTCTCCTAAAAGTTAGGGGATTATTGATTTATTAAATTCTCTAATATTGGATGATAACAAGAGGAGGGTGGCGCCTCACTCTTGAATTAATTAATGAAATATGATTTTGTTAATTTGAATTCAAGATTTAAATTTGAATTCAAGATTTGAATTTGTATTCAAGATTCAAGTTTGAATTAAGATATTAGGGTAATATTTTAATTCAATTTGTTAAGGATATTAATAAGTTGGTTATAACTTCCTAAGAGTTATGATTGTTATCTTATTTATTAAATTCCTATAAAAGATAATGGGGGTGGCGCATTCTTGGATTATGATATGCAAGATTTGATCTTGCATTTTGAATTTCAAGAATGCATTTTGAATTTAAATTAAGATATTAGTATAATATGTTAATTAAGAATTCAAATCCTCCTGACTCATTCCAACCAATGGGAAGTGGGCATTCAAGATTTAGGTTTCAAGATTTGATCTTGAAATTTAAATTTAAATTGCATTTTAATTTTGAATTATAATATTAGTGTAATCTTATAATCAAGATTAGTAATTCCCTATTTTCAAGATTATAATTCCTTATTTTCATGAGTTAGGAATGAGACTCTATAAATACACACATAAGTCGCCTAGAAACCATAGCCCAAAGTGAGAGGTCAAGTCGCCTATTCCAAGTGGGAAAAAGTGAGTTTTGAAAAAACCCTAAAACTTAGGGTTTAGGCGAGTTGTGTGAGATAAGGAGAAGTAAGTCGCATAACCCTAGAGTTGTGTGACCAAGAATTTGATTCTTGGTTCTGCGCCACCAAATCTTGGAGTTTTCAAGAAGTGTTCTTGAAGATTCAAGATTGTAGATCGTTTCCCGTGATCTCTTGGAGAAGAGATCGAAGGCTAGCACCTGGGTATCTGTCAAACTGTTCGTGTGGATCACCGGCAGAGGAAGGACACGAGTCTGTGGACTTCTCGGAAATTGCAGTCATTCAGCATTCTCTGATATAGGTAAACATCTCATCTCACTGGTATAAACACATGTAGTGGATCTCGTGGAGGAGATTATAGGTTTTGTAAAAATTTTAAATTTCACCTTTTTCCGCTGCGCTCGCTCTATAATCTCCAACATTCTCATATCTGTAATCATCTCCATTTCTATTTCCCTATCCACTGGGCGTTACGTATCGCCGTCCTCAGGGATTTCCCATTTCCATATCTATTTTCCTTTCCCACTTGGGCGTTACGTATCGCCATCCCAAGTGGTTTCTCGTATCCATATCAACATGGGTGTTACGTATCACCGTCCCCAGGGGTTTCTCTTGTCTGTCACCAATCAAAGAGTCATACACAAACACATCATAACCACAAACACAATTCAATTTAGACAACCAAAACAAACCACACACCAGAATAAGAAATGGATTGTATAATCAAACACAAACACAAACACAAGCATCAGCACAAGTACAAGCACAACCATATTCAATCAACCCAAGATATACAACACTCAAATAAAAGTTAAATACAATCACCAACATCAATCAACATTTTAAGTAAACAAATAAGATACACAAACAGAATTCCATAGTTTCCTTCCAGTTAGCTCAATCAAGAAGCTTATGCATTGGATATCAATCATAAAATTTAACCCTTCATCATCACAAGATAGAATCAAACATAGTTACTATACACAACAATCAATCTCACATTGTCAATTTAATTTATTCAATTGTTTCTCTCAACTCATCACTGGGGAGTAATTAACCGTACACATTTGTTTCACAATTAAATCATATAATCAGTAACATCTCATTACTAGCGCAATTTCTAAAATAATTCAATCATATATACTTACTTTAACTTATGTTGGATTTTGTATGCAAGAATCTTCACCATTCAAGTCACACAATAGTCACATCAGTCCCATAATCATACATATGAAACAAACTCTTATAATATGAATGCCAACAATTTCTTTTCCTTAACTTGTTCGCCTAATCTCAAATTTACATACGAAACTAATCTCCAAGCATGTATTCACAATTCATAGTTACACATAAATTCAAGCAATTCATTCACGTTCAAGGATACCATATTTATAAACACACTAACCCTCAACCGGACAAGGATAAGAAAGTCACTCACCTCTTCTAGGAGAATGGATGATTACGCCCTTTTTAACTTCCGATCCACAATTGATGTCTGCGAATCTATAAACATAACAATGACAAGGATTTAATCTTACAAACTAAGAGCTAACTCTCAAGTGACTCGCAGGTCCGACTCTATCACTAACCCTTACTCCTACCCACACTCACCTAAAATCTTAACATCCTAGCAAGAAACTAAAAGAGACTTGGGTATCAATTTGGGAACCTTTGTAAAGTTTGAAATCCATTCACTCATGAAGAATTCACAATCAAGTCATAGTAAAATTCTCAAAGCTTGACACTTCCTTTTCTTTCAAGTAAAACTTGACAAATTTACCATCATGTTTTGAATTCAAGATTAAATTTCCAAAACTCTCCAAAATTTCAAAGTATTCCATTGAGTTCATCAAAACCATCAAACTCGGCTATAGGGACAAACTTGTAACTTTAGAGTTTCATATATAATCACCAAGTTTCAAAATAAACATTCTAATTAAAGGGTATGATGCAAATACTGTTCATAATTTCAAAAAAAAACTTCATCGAATACATTAAAACCGTTTAAATCATAATAGGGACTAGTTTGCAAACTTTAAAGTTTTGCCCCAAACTGTCGAAATTCTTAAATACACTTTTGAAATCCAAACCAGTGATATATAGCTCATTGTGAGCATCCAAATCGCTTGTTAAATTTTAAGAAATCAAAAAGGATTGAATAATTCATGAAATTAATTTTTCCCTAGGTTTTCTAGATATCAAGAACAATAGAAGTGAGGATTCCAAATCACAAATATCAAGTTTCAAGAATTATTTTTGTTACAAAGTACCCTCCATCATTATGAAAATAAGAACGAAGCAAGAGATTTCATGACTTCATAATTTGGGACAAAAGAGAAGAATGAAGAGTGAAGATGAAGAAGCTCATGTAGGTAGCTAGGAGGAGTTGCTGAAATGGCGGCCTTGCGAGGTGGCTCGCCGGAGACAGCAGCGGAGGCAGGTGGTTTGTTGGAGGTGGTTGGCGGTGGTGGCACTAGAGACTTCCATGGAGAAGAGTTGTGAGAGAGAGAAAAGAGAGGATACATCCTGTGAAGAATGAGGCCAAGGACATTATGCCACTACTTCTGCGTTTTGTTAAGTAGGGAAGGTATATTTTTATAAAAAAACTAAATAAAATAATATTTTATTAATCTGGTCCAAAAAATGATTGTTTTTATTTTTAAAAAAACATTAGAAAATGAAATATATCATCAGAATCAGAATCATCAATAAAAATAGATGTTAACCATTTAATTTATTTTCTTCTTATTTAAGTATATCATGACTTAATATATTTGGGTATATGGAAAAAGAAGATGCTTAAACAAAATCCAGATAAAATTTTGGTTCAAATTGCTTCCAAATTTTTACCCCAAGGTCAGAAAAATGTGTAGATTTCAAATATGACATCCAAAATTCTAAACTGTCAAGTTGTCTATTTTCTAAAAATTCTAAACAAAAAAAAATATTACTCCTAATACTAGCTTAAAACTAGCCCAAAAATCTGCTTAAAATTCAAATAAAAAGAAAATATATTACTCTATTTCTAAACTCCCAAAACTCCAGGATCTCACAAGTCCGCTCAATTTCGGGTCAAGGAAAAATAGAGAGTTCAGAAACCACCTTCACATGCAAACAAGAACTCAAGCAAAAGAGCAAGAGAGAATCAAGAGGAAAACACAAACAAAATTGACTTGCACTTAATGTTCAAGATGTAAAAATGAATCAAACTCAAGATGCAAGTGTATATGAGTGTGTATACTTGTGAATTAGTGTGGAAAAAGAGTGTGTATGTATGTATTCACAAAGAGGATGCAAGAATTCACAAGAAAATATCAAAAACTCAGCAAAAACCCACAAAGCAAGCAGAAAAAGGGCAGCTCGCTAGTTGCCTCGTCGGTTGTGCTATCTGGCGAGCTAACTGGCGAGACGAAAAACCATGCATAGAGTAAACAGCTCGAAACTGCACACACCTAGGGACTTTGGGTACTCCAATATAAAGGAAATAGGGACCAAAATGCACCCAAAACTCAGCCAAAACAAAGGTAAACTAGGAAACTAAAGCTATGCACAAAGATTAATCCAAAACAAGCAAGAAAAGCAAGCTAAAACTAAGCACAAAATTGCTATCTCAACACACGAAAAAACGAATATGCAGCAAAAATTTGAGATGCAATCACCAAAATTGAACTACCAAATAAGGAAAACCAAGCTATAAGACAAGATAAACTATACCAAAATTGAAGCTAAACTACCAAAACAAAATAGACAACCAAAAAAAATAAAACTACCAACTAATAACCTAGAACCGCTAGGGAACTCACGAGGAGTCCCTAACAATGGCGCCACTTTTGATCGCGCACGTTGCGATGCGCACCAAAAAGAACGAATAGAAATGCAATATAATGGACTTGTCAGGTCGTATTCTCTCAAGGACTCCGCGTATATAGAGTGAGAGCAGTTCCAAGAAGCCAGAAAAGAATGCAAAACTATACACTAAACTTATCAAAATTGGTTTGAAATTGGGTTGCGACAAAACAAGATAGAAATGCAAACTTAAGGACTAAAACGAATGTGAAAGTAATTTATAAAAACAAACCAAAAATGAAGAAATAATCGGAGTGACAGGATGATTCGGCTATCATAGCACCACAAAAATCATAGGGAATTCACACACATGGACCAAAATGACTTCGCCATGAGAACTCATAGAAAGGATCAATCAATTCAATTAATTAGTTCTTAAACAAGCGATCAATTAACATAATTAACTAATCCACATCTCAAATTAGTCCAATAAAATCTCAAGAGCTAGTTCAATTGACAATTATACAACTATCAACTAAAATTACCACACAATCATCACACATACGATAGAGCTTAACAACGAAGAGTATCGAATAGATGAATCAAAATGTGATACAATGAATCCAAGCTCAAGAAACATATATAATCATCAATTATATCAGAGTTTCTATCAAAGTTAAACAACTAAATAGAAAAACCCTATCAGAAAAGACAATAAAGTGATAGAAATCCCCCCTAATGGGGAAGTCCTGGTGCTCTAGCCTCATCATCCATGCTCCAAGCGAAGGGTCTAGCCTCTCATCGGTGGAGGAACACCGGTGCCGAGCCCTCTCACGTCAGAATCAGCCATGACAGTGAAGCAAGGTGAAGATGGAGAAAAATGGGAGAGATGGGGCATGAAGGAGAAGAGAGAAAAATGTAAGAAAATGGGGACTAGGTTTTGTGATATGTAATGGGCTCAAAAGGGACGAAAATGGGCTAGGATTTCGGGTCAAGTAGGTTGGGTATTGTGTCATTTAAGTTGGGTAACAAACCGGGTCAAAATAAACCATTCGTGTAGAATTCACAACTTCGCCAGTCGTTCTGCCAAATGTGCATCTGGCGAGACAACTGGCGAGATTTTAAGGTGCTTGCTGGAATTTCTTGCTTGCCAGACTCTCGCCAAATGAATTATCTGGCGAGACAACTGGCAAGGGTCTAAAAGTGAGGTTTCTTCACCGTTTCCCTCCCGACTTGATTCCGCTTCCATCCTGGCCTTCTTCCATTTTAATCCTTGGGTCTTTGGCTTCTAAAAACTTACAATTGCACTAAGATAAACATATAAAACCTCAAGATATAAACACTTAAAACACGAGAAAATTACACTAAAAACTGAAAAAAGAACCAAAATGCAATTGTGATCTCAATGCAACAATCATCATATCTAGAAGCCTAAAACACCTAATATAGGTTATAAAACACATCCAAAGACCTCTAGATAGCATGGTATAAACTAGCTCAATCAATCCCTAATATTTTTTTATTCCATTTTTGTCTTTAATATATTCCAACAATTTTTTTTAGTCGTCTCTTTCTTGTTTCGGATTTACAATTTACTCTTAACGAGTTCCCTCTCTGTCCAATTAAAGCCATCGAGAAACAAGGTGAAATTGGGCGCAAAAGTGGGTCACTCATTTCATGAAATTTATTCATATCTCTCGATCTCATTTCATATTTGAACTCAACAAAATTAGAGCGGCAAGTTTTTCTTGACGAGTTCTTTCTCTATCTAGTTGGGGTTGTTGACAAATATATGAATACGATCAAGGAAATGATCCTATTTGCTTCATTTGAGTCTCTTTAAAGTCAATGGTGATTCCTTCGCCATGTTGATTCAAGTAATCATCCATAAGACTGATCATGTGAGGTCAGGCAATCTTTATTCTTGAGCTCTTGAGACTCTCTTAAAACTTATGCCCAAATGATTCACAACTTGTTTTATTTTTATTTAAAAATATATAATTTTCTCTCCTCCCTAGCGTTGGATGGACACATGTTTAAACGCCTTGCAATAGACACATATTACAAGTATTGTTGTCAAAATGGGACAAACTGAGCTTGACTCGATACAAGCCTATTTTAGCACATAATTGTTAGGGTTAAGTGGAGTTGGTCAATATAATTTTATAAATAGGTAAGCATTTTTTTAGCCCTAAGAACACAAAAACATTGAATCACGCCTCAAGAATATCCCCACAAAATGGTGTTCATCAAGAACTTGTTCCAAGAAAGAAAGACTAGCATCCAAGAGGATCAAGAAACGTCGTGTGGTTAATTTTAAGTATAAATATTAATTAATTTTAATTTTGGGTATAAGGATTAATTTTAATTTTGGGTATTAAGATTAATAAATTTTAATTGTGGGTATTAGGATTAATAAATTTTAATTTTGGGTATAAATATTAGTTAATTTTTTTGGGTATAACGATTATTTAATTTTAATCATGGGTATAAAGAGTAATTAATTTAGTTTTCGGATTAAAAGTAATTAATTTTAGTTTTGGGTATAAAGACTAATTACTTTTTATTTTGGGTATAAATAGCAATTAAATTTACACTTGGATATAAAGAATAATTACTTTTAATTTTGGGTAATTAATTTTAAGGGTAAATTACACTTTGATACCCTATTCTATAGACCAATTATACTTTGGTATCATGTTCTTTCAAGAGTGACACTTGGTACCATATTCTTTGCACCACTAACATTTTGGGTATCAGCACTAATTAACTTTAATCTGGGGTATAAAGATTAATTAATTTTGATTTTGGGTATAAGGACTAATTAATTTTTAATATTGGATATAAAGAGTAATTAATTTAAATCTTGGGTATAAAGATTAATTAATTTTAATTTTGGGTATGAAGATTAATTAATTTTAATTTTGGCTATAAAGGTTAATTAATTTTAATTTTGGGTATAAAGATGAATTAATTTAATTTTCAGTATAACGACTAATTAATTTTGATTTTGAGTATAAAGATTAATTAATTTTAATTTTTGGTATAAAGAAGCAGGGTTTCAATTGCATGATCCTCATTCCTCATGAGTGCCGAGTCCACCTTGTGTTTTGACATCTAAAACGTAGCTTAATTGTAATTTTAAAATATAATTTTTTAAAAATCTTTTTGACCCATTGATATTTTCTTTGCATGCGATCAAAGTGATAAAACTATTCTTATTAATATTTAAATGGTTTATATAGATGTAAAAGCGTACATGTAAATATACAATATTAATATTTAAATGGTTTATTTAAAATATTTAATTTTAATCGAAGCTTTTACACATGCATAAAGTTTACTGAAATACGGCGTTTTCAAAATCGTTAGCAAATACTTAATAATTTTTGTTCAAATATAATTTTAAATCCACATAATTTATAGTATAGTTGTTTTCTTTACAAACTCTGCTGCTATGAAGCATGGATACGGGACACGATACAGATACATCGATACGTCAAGTTCTTAAAATTATGTGACACGAAACGATATATATTTATATGTATAAATAATTAAAAATTAATAATTTTTTATGAAAATTTTAAAAATTAAAATATCTATATATAATCTATGTCTTATATGTTATTATTTTCTATTGTTTTGATGTTAAAGTCATAAAAAATTAATTTTATATTGTAAAATTATGAATATGTGTCATACGAGTGTCGAACGCATACACGTTTCTGACACAGCAACACACCTTTAAAATAAATTGTCCATGCTTTATAGTTGTGCTGTGAATCTGAATTTCTCTCTCGATGTATTAGTTGTCTTAGTATAATACTCTTTCTAAAGTCATCCCTTGTTTATGCTTAATCATTAAGAATAGGTGATAGAGTATACATAATAACACCTACCGTAGGAAGTTATATATATTTTTTAATTATTTAAAATTAATTTAATATAAATTCAGAAACTAAATAATAAATTTTTTTTTATTACCGTGTAGGAAATATGCATTAGCGCGCTAGGCTGGCTACCTCGGAGATGGAGGAAAATGGCTATGGTAACGTACGAAATTAGATCCTCTGAATTGGGATCCTCTAAAGTTCTCTAGATTTGGAACAATCCTGGCCGCCCAATTTATAAGTTTCGTTAGAATTTTGACATGTGGCGGGTAGTTTTAATGAAACGCTGCGTGTTGTATTGATTTATGAAGGAAATCCAAATGCAAAAAATTACAAGGAGAGCCAATTACAGAAGATCGGGTCTGGGTAACGTAGAATCACCTCTGAAAAGGCTAAACGGCCTAAACTTTGACCAAGTTTTGAATGCTTATCATTGCCTATAAAACGACATAGCCTTGTCCCTCCCAAGCCATTAAACGACACCCCCTCCACAAGGCATACACGGATACTCGAACAACCCAATGTCGGATCTCGCGGCGGCGGCGCCATCCAAGGAGATGACATTGCCGTCCAAGTCGAAGTTGGCGATGGCAGCCGCGGTGGCTACGGGGAACTGACTGCGTATGAAAAAGGTGGCAGCTCTGTATTCGAACAACATCAGCAATATAATAGTGTGTACCTGAAAATTATAATTTATTAATTTTAATTTGTTTAAGTAATATCTATGTGATATTGGGATGTGTACGTACGTACTGTTATATGATTGTGATGAATGGCATTTTTATTTTATTATGATTTAGTATGAGTCGATTAGTACTAAGTACCGTGTCATATGAAAATAGTCTTGTATCATGAAAATAATTAACGTCCTTGTCTAGCTAGCTATTAGGTACGTAATATATAGATAATTGTCTAACCAAAGACAGTTAATTGCTCAGACTAAAATGTAACAAAACCAGCGTACACACACACTGACACACACAAACACAATTGTTTATTTCAAGAACAAAACATAGTTGATGTGATCATGCATGTTAGTATGTTACCACGTGTGAAGTACCCAATTTTTCGCATGAAAAAAAAAACACATAAAAGTTCTAAAAAAAGATACATTGCACCTTGAAATATTACAAGGGATTCAAATTATGAAAATTAACATTCATGTTTGTGTATGTTAAATGTTAATATATTAAAAAGTAGATATATATATAGGTGAATGGTATACGAGAGAATAGATTGAAGGACAACAAGTTGAACCATGAGGGAGTGTGTGAAATGGCCATACATGGCTTGGATCTGGATCCTCTACGGTGTGATTTTGGTGCATTTTCATACAGTGTAAAGAGAAGAGTAGATCTTCTGCAGTGTGCATTTTCTGCAGTGTAGAGAGATGATGAAAGAGTTAGAGAGAGAAGTATGGTAAAGTGTGGGTCTCACTAATTTTTTCTCTTTCTACACTATATGAAAATGTACTAAAATCACACTACAGAGGATCCAGATCCAAGAGAGTGATCTTCTAGAGTGTGGATCTTTTGCGATGTGCATTTTCTGCAGTGTAGGAAAATGATGGAAGAGTTAGAGAGAGAAATATGGTGAAGTGTGTGTCCCACTAATTTTTTTCTTTCTCTCTTTACACGGATCTTCATCCTCTGTGATTTTGGTGCACACATCACATTGTACAAATTATCAACTCCTATGAACTTGTAATAAATTAAAGAAGGTCCAGCCAGCTGGGTTCGTTTATATATGGTATTTATGTACCAGGATTGCCCTTTAAAAGTTCGTTTATATATGGCATAGTAGTGGTAATTGATGACGGGGTTGTTAGGGTTAATCATTGAAATGTTGCGCGTTTTGGATTTTTTTAAAATTTTTTCTTTTGTTTAAGTTTTGATTTATTTACTTATTTTTTAACGTGCTAGGGAAAAGTTAGGAGCGGTATATATTTTATTTATTTGTATATATATTTGTAGAGTTTATGAAAGTATGAAGTTAGGACAGAAACTTTATCCATGTCCAATTTCTGTCTATTCCAAAATGGTTTTGACAGCTGTGTGCAGCATGCACATTGTATTGCTTCGTAATATTACTGTCCTTGAACTTTTTTTTCCCTAACAAAACAGTGCTATACTATGCAAGGATGAATGGAGATGATGATTTAATATTGATATATATAAATAATACAATTATCATTTTCGATCGCTTGAAGATGGATTCAATTTAGGTTAAGAAAAGCTATTTCAAAGATAAGTTCAGGGGAAGAAAAAGAACAAGAGTGTAAAATAAAGGAATTTTGTTGTTTGCCTTTAGTATGTTATATGGAATAAAATAAAATTATATAAATTATTATTTTGATTTGAAATTTGAAAACCGGCCAAAAGAACAAAACGGTACTTCCTTATTTCAATGTAAAACAAGGAAGTAAATAAATAAAAGGGATGTATATAAGTGAAATGCTTTTCCACTTGGCTATGTTTGTCTCAACAAAGGTTCCAGGAAACTTTTTCGAGGATTGGTAATGGTAAATTGATGAATACATGAAGATACAGTCCCATTAATAATTTGTCCTTTTGTGGCTACATTTTTATACGTGAAACAGTTGCATTAGAATCTAGGAACATGTGATGCTGGGATATATGTTTAAGAAACAACGCTATCCCTATCAAGTGCATTTGGTTTCAATGAGGCCTGTAGCTTTTAATGAGAAGGAAATTAAACAAGCTCTCATCATTTATAATGTCTGCTTAGTGCTTAGTGCTTTGAAATTAGAATCCCAAATCCACACTTTAAGTTGGTAGGCTAAAACGTGCTAGGTGTTTTATTCATTCCTATCTTTGGCCAAAAAAATAAAGTTGGCAGGCTAAAAAACACACAGGACACGTGAGGCTAATCATGATTGAGCTAATTTTGCAAGGATGACTAGGTCTAAAATCTTCACATCTAACGTGTCATCTACCTTTACAATGCCATCAGTAGCATCTACACCAATCAACTTGCCAGTAGCACCACGTAAAGCTCCACCCATGATCTTGATCTTGTCTGATTTCCTTGGTACTACAGCCTCCATTTCACTGGGTAGGGCTGTTATGGTTTCACCACTCCCACTTGATCCCAATACTACTCTGCAAGACCCATCCTGAAGCAAATGGTAGAAAATGTCAGTGTTCAAATTATAGAAATGAGATACCGTGATAGACAATAAAGATAACCTTGTAATAATATAAATAAACTATACAAGAAAGCATGCATATATAACTGAAATTAGAAGTTATGCATGTTCTTATGATTGTCTGGGTTATACCAAGATATAGCTATTTGCCTATTTCATACAAAATCCCCCCTCAAACGAAGGAAGAGAAGAAAAAAAAAAAAAAAAAAANAAAAAAAAAAAAAAAAAAAAAAAAAAAGAAGCCAATGTCAACACCAATAGGCCAAGGAAAATCTCAACTCTAAAGTCCAAGCCAAAATTCATCAAAGCCATATTCTGAGATTCATAGAACGTACCGAAAGAACTTCTCTTATAACTCCCACAACAGAATCCTCTCCAGACCTGCGAACATTGACCAATATTTCTGGCATAAACCATGGTCCTTCACAGTCCCCACCTACAACAAAATTAAACCACCAATTGTTAAGCTAAGCTTATCATAACTATTAACAATAACATCTAAAACCTTGGCAGATCCAATCAATTAATAGTAACTAGGGGCTTTGCGTGCCCGTTATGTAAAATAAATAAGGGACCAAATTGTTAACTCAATAAAAAAAAGGGACCAAATAATAAGTTTTCTTTTATTTTAATTACATAAAAAAATTTTATCTTAGTATAAGTGGGAGGATGACCAGAAGGCTCCTCCCACATATAATATAGTATAGATACACAGAAATTAATGGCAGAATATGAACTCAAGATAAGAATCTTAAGATATAAGAGACAAGTTGGACAGAGAAGTGTGGCAAACAAAACAACCTCATCAAGTTATATGATCACTCTCATGGTTAGAGGTGGGGTCTATTGGAGGTTTCTTATATCTTATATTATATGGCTCCACTCCTTTCTGGTTGTCCACATTTTAAAACTATAGTCTATGAAATTAAAAATAAGAGAAAATTTACTATTTGGTCTCTCTTTCTTTACTAAGTTAACAATTTAGTCCCTTATTTATTTTACATACATATTTGCGTGCCCTAAGCAACTAGTAAATTATAAAATAAGGGACACCCCAATAGTTTGTCAAAAATTAAAAGGGATAAAAGATATTGTTCTACCACCAAAATAATCACTAGACCATGTTTAATTGGTCTTATGAATGGATCATCCGTACTTAAATTAGAAAAATAAGATAAATAAACTTTCAAAATTCCAAATAACAAAGAACACTCTAAAGTGCAGAATAGCAATAACCATCAAATATGAAAAGCAACATAAGGATTATAAAATTAATTAACGAGTGTATAGTACAAATTCTTATGTTAGCATATCTTTAATACAAGATATCAAGAACAGAATAATATGTACTCCACATCTACTCTAGTAACCCCATCTCTAACTTCCCATTTCATGCATTTCTTATTTAGCTTGTAAGAACGTGGGTTAACTTGCCATCATAAACTAAATCAATTCTGTTAGCATAGTTTGGGTATTACTGTTCTCCTACCACGGATAATATAGTTATAAGCACCAATTAAAAACTAAATTGCACTAACATAAGAAATTTGTCATGAGTAATGTTGAAGATGGGCTAAAGAAATATCCCAACTTTAAAAAAGGCTTAAATACACTTTTGGTCCCTCTAGAATTTAAAATGTTTGTCTGAAAAGGATGACAAAAATAAGTGAAAGAAATAACGACCCCAGCAAAAAGTCCAAAGAGAGAAATTATAACAGAAAGTGCAGTGCAACCCAAAAATAAGCCAAGAGAAATAGTAAGAAGAAGAGCACAAATTTTGGCTTAGTTAAAGGAACGTGTATATGAGTGAAAAGGGAACAATTTAAAGGGGAGAAAGAAAAAGTATCCAGGAAAACATGATGCACCAACATACAAGCTTGTCAAAGGCGCTCGCCTCAGCGCCTAAGGCGCTGAGGCGAGGCGTAATTGGAGACCAACGCCTCTCAAACCATGAGAGGCGTTGGGTTCACAGAGGCGCACAGAGGCGTGCGACTTTCACGCCTCATGTGAGTGGTGCGAGTCGTGCGCCTTCACCGCCTTACTGAAGGAGTCTATATTTTTAAAAGAAAAATAAACCTCTTCACAAAAATTTAAGCCCGGTCCATCTCTCAAAGCAAGATATGATAGAAAGGATGTCGATCCCATCTCTTTAGATGACATTGATGAAAGTAATGAGTGGTTAATTGGAAAGATGGGTGTTGGAGAATATATTGATGAAGATGCTGAAGATGAGTTAGTATTTGACAATGAGGATGAGTCATTGACATGGGGAGTTGTAGCAAGGGCAGCTGGGGTTGGAGATTCAAGCAAACAAACTAGGAGTCAAACCAAAAAGGCTAGCTCATCAAAAGCAAAAGGAAAGGCGGTTGTTAATGCTGATGTTGACACTGATTTAGATGAGATGGAAGAAGATGTTGAAGGATATATATCTAATGAAGGAGGAGTAGAGAGTGATGATAATTATATAGATGAATCTGATGATTCAGAATAAAATACTTATTCTTATTTTAGGGCCTTTCTTATTTTCATTATGTTTTGAATTTTATGAACTTGAGTGAACTGCACTTTATATTTTGCTTTTTGGATCTTCAGTTTTATGCTTTATATTCCAAATATAGTACTTTATGAGTTGCCTTAATGATTTTATATATACTCTAGTTCCTCAATTTCATATATACCTTAGTTCACTAAGGCGTGCACCTTTCTATCGCCCCTCGCCTAAGGCGTTCTAGGGGCTTGGCGCCTTAAGGGCGCCTTTCGCCTTTGACTACCTTGCCAACATATGACATTTCTACATTGGGGGAAGAAATTATGTGTAGGGACTAGGGTAAAAGACAGCCTATAAGATAGAAATCATGACACAAAAACTTAATGTAAAATATAAACTTATCTATCCATCATATGAAAAAGCACTTAGATACCAATAACTGGAGACATCATGTCTACACCACCAGTTCCTGGAGTCATAGGCTGCCCTCCAGGGGTGCCAGGAAGATACAATGCTGAATTTGGCGTCATAGGCTGTCCACCAGGTGTTGATGGTAAATATGGGCTTGGAGCATTAGCTGCGAGAAACCCACATGCCAAACAAAAAAAGAATGTAATTATAAAATTGAAAACAGCACAGCTAAAACTAACACGAAGGCAGAGATGTAGGTGGTGCTACCGTATGCAGAATTCTCTCTGGGTGTCCCGGCTTCACTATAATTACCACCAGGAGTGCTAGCCCAACCAGCACCAGGAGTTGGAGCTTCATATGGCCGTGAAGGAGGACTCCCTGGCTGAAATATTATAAAAAAAGGAAAAAGAAAATAAAATACAGGTTGCTAAACATGAAGTCCTGAGAAAATATATAGCAAGTTAGTAAAGGTTACTGACCTGGTATTGTGGACTTGTACCCCAGGAACCAGGATTCCCATCTTCCCAGTTATCCCTAGTTTTATTTCCATCAAAATCTTAGTTACCAGCATTTTACAAAACAGAAATGGTACGTGCATTTAAGTTGACAATACACATTGAATTTGCAACATGTCACGGAAGATAAGTATTAAAAACTTGTTTATTTAACCTTTTTATAGCAAATCATTAGTTTATTTCTATTTCTTACTTTCCAATTGCATCTAATTTTTTTTAACTTCTTATATGCTTTTAATAAATATTTAATATTATAGTTTTATTTACTTATAAACTCGCTATATATAATATCGTTTATGAGGTTATATTAGATGTGAAATATTTTTCTGAAGCCCCAGCAGAACAAAGCCTCAGTACATATTCAATCTCTTTTTTTCTTAATAAATGTATTGTTTAGTCGTTTTCATTGCACAAATTAATGAACCTAGATCCTAGGTCTAATTTTTGCATTACATAATTGAAGATAATTATCTAAAGAGAAGTGACCATATCACATATAGTTCGTTTCCATTCCTTATTTCCCTAATTTTTATCTCATGTATCCTTTCAATAATTAATTTAATAATATAGTTAGTAATCTACAAATTCTTTACATATCAATATTCAATAGAGTTGATGCTGTAAGATATATTAAATGTGAACCATTTTTTTTTTTAAATCATCCACAAGCCACCTAAAGGCCTCAATATAAATTAGATTATATATAACCAAATAACCTAATTTAAATTTTATAAAGAATTAAAAATTATTTTGGGCATGGCGCAGCTTTACACCTTGAATTACATACATTACTCCTATTAACATGGTATATGGTAACAAAAACTTTACCAGCAAGTGCCTTACAAACTGTTTGTTCTAAGAGATTTTATTACCATCACTAATATCTATTGAACAGTCAATGACAAACCTAGGAGGACTCATGGGAGTATATGGATTCCATGCTCTGTCACGCATAGGCGTTCTCATTCCATCATGAATAGGTGTTGCTGCAAAAAGCAATATGTTAACAAACATAGAGAAGTCAAATTTAGTAATAATACAACATACAAATTTTCAAGCCAACAGAAATAATTCCAACAAACCTCCAGGATCTCTCATAGGAGTCATATATGGATGTAACGGAGTTCGGGAAGGATGCATAGGGGTCTCGCTTCCCATTCCATATCGAGATGAATCACTGGTAGAACATTCAGATTAAGAATATTAACTCGAAAATTTTCTAATGAACAGAAGAAATTAGAAATTCATTACAGAATGCTCTACCATACCGATATGGGGTTATGGCCACATTATCAGATATATGGTTGCGATCAACTGCAAATATTCAACGTGTGAGAGTCCATGCATGCATATACTAAAGTATAACCAATGCAGGGATTTATTTAGAAAGCTCACCTATCACAACCTTCATCTGGGACTCCAGTTCAACCCGAACAGATGTGCCCTTAAGTCCTATAACACGCCCACGGTAACCTTTATATGGACCTTGGCGTATTTTAACTGTTGCTCCAGCCAATCCATCATGCCCTCCTCTTCCACCCCTATGCCTTCCTCCAGCTAAACACATTTAAAGAGACTAGGTCAAACTTTCTTTGAATCAAAATTATAGACCAATACAACATTCCACTATGTCGAAACAAAAGAAAAGAACTAAACATACAATCATTAGGCGGCCCCCCTCGAGAAAACCTCCTAGGAGACTGTGGAATTCGAGGTGGAGCTACGAGATTGGGAAATCTTGAGTAGGCATCACCCTAGAGTTTGTGACCAGTATAAGCAAGACACTATTACAATGACAAAATTAAACTACATAATATGATAAGAATTTAAATAGGAATGAGAATTAGTCACATTTCTATCACCATTGGACCGTGATCCTCCCACAACCACACATGATTGGGCTTTAGAACATATAAAACCTGAGTGGTCATGATGATGTCGATCAAAGATGAACAAGACTCCTCTGTATATGTGTTCTACCGGTCCTTGTTTGCCCTAAAACAAATAAAATAATAATCTCAACAATATAAAATTTTAGAAAACCAATACATCCAAAAGAAAGAAATTAGAACTCACTTTGAAGCAACCCTCAACTATTCGCACAACATCCTTTGTTGACACAGTATTCTTAAACCTATCCTGCACGTTTATTTTTTTCTCAATATTCTTGCACTTGATTTCCCTTAATTTCACCATTGCAACTTCAGCTCTGTCAGGAACCCCCTTAAGGACCTAGAACAAAATAAAAACGCATTAAGATTTAAGATATGCAAAACGTAAATGTTGAAATACTTTTGACTTGTTATCTAAGTTACTAACCTGAAATGCCTCGCTTTCTACACGTATTATTACACCAAAGCTAGAATTACTGCACCAGATTAAAATAGAATTGAGAAAACAGTATAAAGTCCATTAAGAGGATGGAATCCATAGTCAAGCATTAGAAAATACTCACTCCAGCAGGACGAGATCATGGAGCTCATAATCCCCAATTCTTGTAACTCCTGTGGTTACTTCAGAACTCTCCACAACGTCATCAGCAAATACTCGAATCTAAAAAAAAAAAGATATTTTCATGTCACTGCACTGTTCTAAAAAGAAATTTGACTTTCCAATAAGTTAGTGTTGGTATAATAAAATCTCACATGTTCTTTTGTTGTATCGGATAATATGATCAGGACATGCTGTTCCACCTTCACAACCATACCAGTAGCCCCTTCTTGTGTGCCAGATACAACCTTAACATGATTTCCAGGTTCAAAGTATTTACAAAGTTCCCTTTCATTAACAGCAAGAGTTTTCTGCCAACAATAAACAATATTAATTACTAATCATCATGAAAAAGTAGTAGGCATTCCAAGGAAGAAAACGATCTTAGATAAACTCATGCTTACTGGAAGTCCCTTGATCTCTGGTCTTATATGAACATTATCTTCATCAACTTTCTCTACCCATCCTTTCAAATTCTTCAGATCCCCCTTGATGACAATAATAGCATCACCTTTCATAAAGTGCCCTTTCTTTCTGTTTGCAAATAAAGTTGACAGACTAGCTACATCTCCATCCCCATTCTCACCCGGTTTACGAAATTTTTCAAGTTCATCAAAAGTAGGTTTGATATTCTGAGCACTAATTGATTTTATAGATACTTGTTTGTACAAGAAGCCATCTTTGAACATCATCCCTCCAATGGTTTCAAAGCGTTCCCCAGTCATGGAATCACGTCTATGCTCAACACGGATATGCAATTCCCTAAACAGAGAATCATTGAGAGCAGAAAGTGAATAACTTCCCAAGAAACAGAAATAGTTCTGTTAAAATAAAGAGGGAAAAAGGATCTACCTAGCTTCATCAACATTCATAAACCGAGGAGGAGGAACAAATGCCTTCTTTTTCACAACTTCTCTACCTTCCTGCATGATGCATATGTTATTGTACAAATTATGGACCCATTTCAAAAAAGGCAAATGTTGGAAATAAGAACGAAAAAGAAAAACTCAAGCAGCAGAAAAATGACCTACCAATTTGTTTGCAAGGGCCTGTAAGTCTATCCTCGGAATCAGTTTCACAGTAACCCTCTGTCGTACATTATCGACATCCACAACCTATGAAAAAGAAAGCTGGATGGTAAATAAAGAAAGCATAAGAGAACTAAATAAAAAAAACATAAGAAATGCTATCACGAATTCCCTAGAATGCAATCCATACTTTAGCAAGGTCCCCTTTGTATGTCCCAATCTTCATTCTGACCCATGTATCTCTGGATAGATCAATTGCTTTTCTTTCAACTGATAGAACATCAGTCATTTCTCTAATTGGAACAAGTGTTATTTTCTGGGCATATATGTTGCGTAGACCTTTGCAAGCCTGAATCATAAGCAAGTGTTAAAATCCTTACCACTATACCCATTATGGTCAAAGAATGAATAGTAGACAGGTCATTTGACAATACCTCTCTCACATGGGCTTCTTTATCTGCTTCAACATATATAAAGTTTTTGAGATGATCAAGGGCAACAGCCGACCTTATTTGTAATTCAGACCCTTTATCAATGTACTTTTGCATGAGGCAAACAGCTGCCTCTCTCTCACGACCAATCTAAGAACATCTTATGAAGTGCTATAAACTTCATGTCCATGAAAGAGAGAAATAGGAAAAAAATAAACATACCGCACATTTCACCATCCACAATTTTGGATCTCTCACAGATGGCAGAAGAGCTTGCTGATCTACATCTGTAACTTCGTCATCATAATCTGCAAAATGCCTTCGATATTTTTCCTTAAGCCTTATTGCCATAGCTTCAAGATCTTCCTGGTCTTCCTGGTCATGTATCAGCATATGGTTGGTATGACTCCCCGGAAGATTATGATCTTCCTGTAGCTCACCTCCTTCATCGACGATGAAATCTGCATGTTACAGGTGGATATCATCTTTTCTCCGCATATTTATTATAGGTAGATGAGACATAGTACTTAAAAACTCAGGTTATACACATGCATAATAAGAGAAACAGAAATTTCAATTCTTCAAAATCTTTCAACTCTATCTAAAAAAACAAAAATTATTGCATCCTAAAGAAGTGTACATGGAGGGTAATCTCAAAGATGTCAATCACAAAGACAGAAAGGACTAATGAGAACATATAAATTCTGAATATAAGGTTACCAAAAAAACATCTGATACGGTTGTCAGTTCTCACTAGGAAGTAATTTCAGTCATTTGCAAAATAAGACAAGGCGTTTGGACCACTAGACTTTTATCAAAGTACGCATGATTTCTGTCTGTTATCAAAGCTCCCATGACTCGGATGATAATGTATGCGAAAGATTCCAATGTTTAACTTTAAAAAGAAAAATAACCTAAAATAGTTAAGGTCCGTCACATAATACAGTATATATTAAAGATGGAATGGGTAATGACCGAATGAAAACACCAGATCATCTTCTGCCAAATGCTTTGAGACATGTTTTACTTGCTTGATGAACTACAACCCCTATTACAAATTGAATTTCTTAAAACACTCGATACCCAACAATACTAACGCATTAAAAATATCAAGTCTTGATAACCAATCCATGCAAGGATCAACTCAACTATCTATAAAAAATGCAAAAACCCTGGCTACTTCGAAAACAGAAAAGCACAAGAACATAGCCCTAGTAACATCTAATTCAGCATCCTATCAAACAAGAACTCGAACCGCGTGACGAGATAAACCAAAACAAGAACATGCTTTGATATATTATTTCTCTTAATTCAATCAACCACAGCACCAATAATTCGAATTAAGCTAAACCAAATAACAAGAAGGAAAAAAAAGAAAACGCACCGTCCTCGCCTTCTTCCTCTTCCTCCTCGTCATCGCTGTCCACCTGCGCCTCTTCATCAATGTAATGGGAAGCAGCAATTCTCCTGCGTTGGCGGCTTCGACCGCCGCCTCTATCGTCGAAATCTTCTTCATCATCCTCCTCTTCGTCCTCGTCGACTTCCTCAGCGTCGTCATCTATGAAAACAGATCTTTTCCGCCTTCTGGAGGAGGCTCCTCTGTCGTGATCATCCTCGTCTTCTGGAATTTCTTCCTCGTCGTCTTCGTATTCGTCCTCATACTCTTCTTCGTCGGGATCCATTCCTCGGTGACGCATGATGCGAACCCTAAACTGGTGAGGTTGTGCTGGAATTGGGCGAGTGATAGCAAGCGAAAAAAAAAAAGGAGGCAAAAAATATGTTTCGAATTTAGATCGGTAAGATATAAATACTATACGGACGAAGCGGTTTTTTTTTTTTTTTTGGTGTTTATCGGGCTCATAAACCGAAACAAGGAAAAACACAAAACCTAACCACTAGTCCTCTTGGATCAAAAAAAAAAAAAAACCACTAGTCCTCCTTTTTTAAAAAAAAAAAGCCAGAAGGCGCTTACAAATAGTCAGAAAACTCCAATCTGATAGTACAGAAGAAGAACAATGTACAAACATTGTTGAACTAGAAAAAAAATTAAAGTACAAATGATCCTAAGTGCAGGATGATAGTCATCACCAATCTTGGTGTTGGCAACGAAATGTTCACCATGAAACTCTCTACATATCAGAAAAGTAGTGTTCGTCCCAAATGTAGATGTCATAGACTCCTCCATCGATCTATTAAAGCACTGAATACTTTCCGGCATATATGCTCAGATCTGAGTCAAGATCTAGTATTGAAATAGTTACTTCCACAAAGAAAGACTAGAACCAAAAATAGATTTGGACCAAACTCCCACAAAACTTAAGGGACAAAAGATCTGAATTATTCAAATAAAAAGTACAATCTGAATTATTCAAAAGAAGATGAAAAACGAAAATGAAGATTGACTGGAAAACGAGAAGCAGAGCGTGGCAGTTAATTTTGCGGTTTTCTTCTCTCTGTGCGAAAGTAATCAACCACTAGTCCTCCTTAACTCTTATTTAATGATAAAAAAATTATTCTAATAGTACGATATTATTTTAACCAACCTTTTAAAAACCAGACCGGACACTGAACTGGTCGACGCAGGGATTCAATGATTCAACCGGGATTCAACCACGGCCTAGTCGTTTATAATGAAATATATATTTTTTAATTTAATATATTATAAAAATTATCTATTATCAACAAAATATATTAAATAATAATGTAGTAAATCTTAATCTTAATATACTATAATTTTAATATAAATAATTACTTTCATCAAATATTATTACACTAGTTATTAAATTATATTTATTTGAAAAATAAAAAATAAAAAATAATGAACAGTAAAAAAAAAGTTGGCACCCATAAGTACAATTTATGAGAATTAACTTACCCATTAATCACTCTTCGATCAGCATTTAACTTTTCATTGAAAAATAGCAACACAATTTATGAGTATTAACTTGCCCATTAATGACCCTCTAATTAGCATTTATATTTTAATTGGAAGCAACGCATCATCAGTCACAAGAAGGAGCAAGATGCCAAATTTTCTCTCCCCAATTTCATTGCTTCGTTTATGCGTTTTCTCTTCTCCTTCTTCAAGTTTTGTGTTTTCCTCTTCTTTGCTGTGAATCAGATCTGTGATAATTTTTTTTGTGTTCATTGTTGTTGAATTCCTACTCTCCTTCGTCTATATTTTTTCTCCCTCATTTCATAGTTCTAGACTAAAAATTGGAGAAAAAATAACCGAACCGGTTATTTGGGGAACCGGCCGGTTCTCAACGGTTGTTCTGGTTCTTGACCGGTTTGATACACATCCGGTTCTATCTCTGAATCGAACCGGATCGAGTCCCGATTCGCGGTCCAACCAGTTGAACCGGCCGTATTTTTAATATTCTAAATGTATATATATATATATATTAAAATAATAATAAATAACTATGTTGTTAAACTTAGTGCGTTGCAGAAACAAGGAAGCTTATGATCATGTCTGGCGAATCGCGCTTGTCATTGTTAAAAACTAGAATTAAGATAATTCTCATTCACTGACATATTATAAATCAGACATATTATAAATCGTTAAAACGTCATGTCGTAAATCATAATGGCAAATCATCGATATAAAATTTGAATTTTTGTAAACTAATCAGCCTTTTCGAGTGAAGCAAAATTAATCCTATGAGCTATGAGGTTCAATTCCAGTACATATAAATCATACATCTAAATTGCCACCGCACTCTGCCGCGCGTGAGAGCCAAAACAGTGCATTTTCCTCCGCATTCGCCGAACATGACCATAAGCTTCCTTGTTTTTGCAACGCACTAACAAGTAACCTCAACATCTTCCAGAAATAGCAAGTGCTAGTAACAAATTGAGACCACTGGCATCTCATCACCATCAGTCTATTTGCACTCACACACATCATATTGCACTCACACACATCATCAGACCACTGGCAACTCAGGTAATTAATGTTTTCTGTAATTGAGCAACTGTAGTTGCATTAAATCCTCATTTACCCTATTATGTATTGCAAATGATGTTTCAGTGAGGCTCGACGTTTCAAATTGAAGTTGTTTTCAACACTAAAATTGCTTTGAAACTGCAGTTACTTGAGTTTCGTCTACTTCAGTAAATAGGATGTGTTAAAGTCTTTAAATTAAACTGTGGATCATGAATGCATTTGGGTCTATTGTATGTGTAGTTAATGCTACTTGTGTGGCAAAGATTACATAAGCAACTGTGATAAATTGAATTTTTAGTGGAGGGAGGAATCTATGAACTTTTGGTTCACGAACTGTTATGACATGATCTTCTGCCAAAATTACTTTTTAATTCAATTGTACTTAACTCATAGAATGTTTTAGTTCATATGGAAATTCGAGGTTGGTCTGGCAGTTTACAATCCTATGAATAAAATGTTTATACCAAAGAATTTCCATTAAAAGACCTTTTTTCTCTGAATGTGTGTGTGTATATATTAAAATATTTCATTCTCAAAGCAAGCATTCCAACTTCCAAGATCTAGAGCAACTATAGTTCTCAAAGTTGGCCAGCAGCCACCATATGGAATCCTCTGTCCCAGCATGAATTGTAGTCCCATTACATTTCATTTAAACTCCAACCAGAGCATTTGACCCTGCGATAGGCCAGTACCAATCACCATTTTTTTATCATGAAAGAAACTTTTTGGTCTCTAGCTCAAACTTTAGATCATGAATTGATCATCCAGCCTATTACATGTCTAATGGAAGGTTGTGCCACCATTCCTAATCTCAGGCTTAATAAGAGCTTAAGCTTAGGCCAAACTTGGAGATAATAGGATGATCATACAACCTATTACCTATCTTGAGAAACTAGTGCCACTGCATGTTCTATGCTTTATGAAAACATAAGTGTCATCACTTTTGAGCTTTAAATTCATTGCCTAATTTCCAATTTGTTCTATTTGACTGCCGTGATTGCTTGAATTTCTTGAGTTCTTTGATGGCTACACCAATTGTAGGTCAAAATACACAAGTTATTGCTACAATCAAATATCGGACAGAAAATAAGGAGGAAGCAGATTTGTTCTTTGTCCCATCATATGTTAAATGTGCTCAGATGATGGGTGGTTTGAATGATAAAGAGATTAACTAGACCTATGTCAAAGTAATTATTCATTTCCTTGTTCAAAGTAGCATGCTCTTTTGTGTTATATGCATGGTGGTTTATGGTGGAAAAGACTAAGATGAACATTTCTATCTGAACTCAAGTTTTAAGCTAAATTCCATATTTTTGGTCTGTATTGTGACTTATCTATTTGCTGCTGACTGACTTTCTAAGGATAATTGTGTGCACAGATTGAAGCAGTTGAATCATGGGAGGAATCCATTGATGATATTGTTGCGGCTTTTGAGAAACATCATCGGCGAAAGCTGTTGTACAGCGTCTCCTTCTACTAAAGAAATGGCGAAGCACGACATTCCCCAGAAAAATTATACTCTTCTCTATGTAGTTAGTTTCCAACTGCTAGTTCATTCTTGCTGATACAGATTTTGAATAACTCTAAACTTGACCCTCTTATGTAAATGTAACATGTAGATTTCATGTGCAATTAAAATCCCATTTTGGCCTCTCATAAATTAGTCCTTTTTTTTCAATTTGGTCTGTATTAAAGATCTCTTCTCAATTCGGGTTTTCGTAAATTCAACTGTTGTCAATTTTAGCTCATTTCTATAGTTTAACAGAAATCATGTATTACTGTAAACTGATGATGTGGTGCTGATAATTAATTGCATATTTCTGTAACACAATCATTTTGTTAAAAAATAGATAAAATAGCTAAAATTACTAATTGATAAATAAAAAAGGTACTAAAAAGTTGTTTAACTTTTAAGAGCCTAGACTCTCTCAAACCATTCCCTAATATTTTTCGTGCCTACATCCCTAGCATACGACAATCCTTACCGTCAGAGGTAGGGATGATCAAAATATTCATACTAATAGAACTCATTATATATTTTCACTAATAATGCTAATAAGAAGATAAAATATAGTGCCTCAAGCAAACAGAAGCACAATTACAAACTGGAATAAAACAAAGAAAACACACACAAGACCACATTAGAAAAGAACACACAAATCCCTCTTGGGCATTCGAGAGGCCAAGAACTCTCCCAAAACTAGACCTAACCAATTCCTCCCTTAAACCTTACCAAAATTCTAATTAAAAACCCTCCCTAGCTGTTGCCTCACACACACTCAA
Source organism: Chamaecrista fasciculata (assembly GCA_003254925.1). Taxonomy (NCBI): domain Eukaryota; kingdom Viridiplantae; phylum Streptophyta; class Magnoliopsida; order Fabales; family Fabaceae; genus Chamaecrista; species Chamaecrista fasciculata. The sequence goes on along the minus strand of QANZ01014661.1, from coordinate 660 downwards.
AGCTAGCAGACAGATCCTTATGCCACATCACCTTGCTATGGCCCCTACCCAAAACAGCATCCCTTCTAGACTAATTGACTCCATTAGTCCCTGACCCATTTGACTTAGGACCCTCTTGAGCCTTCTACTTCCTTTTTCTTGTATGTATGGATAGAAATGGAATGAGTCTCGCCGTCTCGGTATAGGAATTTACTCATTTAACATTATGAGTCTAAGGGTACGTTTGGATGAGGGTTATGAGTCAAAAGAGGATAAAGGAGGGGGGCGGTAGTAAAGGAGAGATAAAAGATTTGTGTTATAAAGAATGTTTTTAGTAAGTGGTGTTTGGAAAAATGAGAGATAAAGGAGGAATGATGATGTGAAATTATTTTAAAGGGTATGTAATGATTGTGGTGGGTTGAAATAATTGTATTGGTATTTTAAAGTTGTCTAGGGATAAAAATGGTAAAAATAAAGGAGGATAAATGAGTGTTATTTTGGTATTAGTAAAGGAACCTGGATCCACTATAGTGCTTTTTTGGTGTAGTGCCCCTATAGTGTGTTATTTGGGCCTTTAGATACATCTAAGCTCTCTCATTGTGACACATCACCATATCTCTTTTTTTTTGTATAATATGTTTTTATTGTTAACCTTAATATATTTTTGAGTTAAAAATATTT